>JACKQL020000238.1:0-29837 GCA_018296165.2 Termitomyces sp. T153 | reverse complement strand
CACTCACATCTGTTGAAAGAGACTCTCAGCTTGTCGTGTCTGTGGCGTCGGTCACTTCCCGGTTATTCAAGTTCGGTTCTTGACTTCTTTGTCATTTCCTTTTACTTCACCTTTATCTACTGGTACGATCATCGGCGATCGTCACTATATAGTTTTGCTCAGCCACCGCTGGACTGGCGGTATAGTGTAGTGACTCGATTTAGAAGACCCTCAGTTCTTTTCCAAAGACTGAGGGTACGCACTTATTTTTCTTACTTAGTTTTTTGCTTGAGCTCACTCAACCTGTAGCAGGATAACTTACTTCGTATTACAGGTTAATAAAGAGTTCTTTTCCAAAGACTGAGGCTGGATAACTTACTTCGTACTACAACATCATGAAGAGATGGCTTTAGTTCACTTAAACTGTGGGTGTCTTGTACTTGTGTTGTGCTTTTCGAGTCCTTTATTATAATCTATGGGCATGATTTGGTCCAATGTACGGAAGTTTTGGAAATAAAATATTTGACTGGTTGTGGATGCTATATAGGAGAATGAAGGTATGAATAAAGGTATGTTCAAAATTGTAATGAGCTTTCAGATGCATTTCTAGCCAGGCCAGACATCCTGATTGGGGCCACATTACTTACAGTGGCTCAAAAAACTGTCCCAATATTTTATACTTTTTGAAAGATGACATTGAAATGAAGGATTGGAAGTATTTAGAATTCTGGTTAAGTCATGTAAAATACTATGGCATCATAGCTACAAATTGCATTTTAGTTTATATAATTCAAATCAAAACTGATAGAGTAATGGCCATTTTAAAATATTCACTCATTGGGATAGTTCTCTTGTACATATCAGACTTTCTGCTTGACCCAGACAATTTGCTGCTTGCTATAATTGCAAGCTTGAGCAGGCAGATGGTACATCTGTAAGGGTACTGGTCTTCAGACTGTCCCACTCTTGCCTAGCTTAGTCCATGGGGTTTGGCCCCTCTATCTAGCTGACCTCCAGACCACCTGGCCCCTTCTTACTCCTTCACCATCTTGGCTCCCATGCCCAATGGGTATATTATACCTGGCACATGGTATATTATTGTCGATCATTGATCCTTTTACCATCAGACTGATTAGTCAATAGTTTGTAGTCATCAGCCTCTGCTTTGTCATATAGGCTGTAGTCAGAAGCTTCTGGCTTAGTCATAGGTACTTAGTCATTCAGTAGCCTTGTAGTATTTAGATGTACCTGGGGATAGAATATCCCCAGTCTGGACAATAGCATTGTTTCCAGGTTTATTCACTAGCAGGACTGTAAGATGCTCCAGTGTTGTCCTAGTTTAGCTTACTGTGCTTGCCCTCTGCCTGACTCTTGGCTGCCACCATGCCCCCTTGACTCTTGCTCAGTGCCTGCAATGGCCTGCTCTAGCTGGGTTTACCTGTGGAGTGGATAATCTCCTTATAACATCATCATGATCTCAACAATAGCAAATGGACTACAAAAGAAAATGACAACTCTATGGTACTAGTGTACCTTAATGTAATGTTTCCATTGTGGGTCATGTAGCTTATGGTTCACACCTTGTAAGTCAAGACCAGTTTGATTCTGTCTACAAAGTATGAAGTAAGGTGCTGCCTTATGTAAGTAAAGTAAATAGGTTTATAGGTAGTGTCAGGTGACACTACAACAATAATATAACTGAAAAATAAAATCAAGTAGGCTCATGAAGAAGTAATGGGGTGCTTTGTTACTACCTTCCTTTTGAGTCTGTCAACAGTCTCATATAAAGCAGATGGCCTACAGCAAAGGCCATTAAATGATGGTAAAGGGAAAGGGGTGGGATATGGCACCCCACCTGCAAGGTGGCAGCAGGGCCCCTGAGGGGTCCCTATATTCAGAGTAAGAAGTAGGCTTGGACAGTCCTACACTTTTGGTTGGGTAGAGTTGTAATCTGGTGTGCTGCTCAAATATGCATGCAAAAGGCAATGGATGAGCACTCAGCTTGCCCATTGGTGATATTCTTATTGTGAACTACATATAGTAGTTCAGGCAGCCTATTTGTCCATCTGCAATGATGAAGCTTCCTTGCTACTCATAATGTCAGCCAATCACTTAGATATAATGTTAGTTGTATTGCTTGATCTACTAATTGCAGCTTTGGAGGTGATGGGGATAGCAATGTTAGTTGCTACAGCCACATCCAAAGGGCCAGGAATGACAGGATCTGTTGCTTCTGAGCTGGCAGCAGTAAGGGCAGAGGACTCCTCATGAAAGTCCAGTTCTATGGACTCTTTGGTAGTTGTGGCCTGAGAGGGCATGACAGATGCTGCAGACAGGCTGGAGAATGTTGTCACTGCTGACAAGGAAGGCCCAGCTTCAGTTGAGGCTGCACTGGGTTGTGTGGAGCTGGAGGATGGATCCTTCACTGCAGCCAGTGAAGCATTCACCACCTCTGCTGGTCATTGCAGGAGGTGAGTAAAGATGGCCAATTATCTGTAGTACAGCCATTTAGCAGCACATAAGGGAAATTGGCTACAGCTCTTGTGAATTTGAAGAAGCACATAAAAGCACTCCCAATTGTTGGTGGTGGGATCATACCATCCATTCATACCATCCAGCATACTTGGCAAGGGTGGAAGATTTGCCCATTAGCCTGAGTTGACAATGGCATTCATTGTTGACCCATGTGAAAAGGTTGGTGTATAAGACACTCCCTGACCAGTGGTGATCTAAGAAGTGTCTACTATAGATATACACATAGTTCATCCACATTGGAGGAATGCAGTTGACAAGGAGATGACAAATAATCTCCATCTTGCTGAGATTGTTAATCTGCATAGGCAGAATATTCAGCATATGCAATGTGAAAGTGTAGGGGGCAAAAGCATTGAATTCCCCTACTTCTCAGTAGTAGTGGTCAACAGCATTTCTATAGAGGCAAGGCTGAGCTACAACCATAGCAAACAGCTGCATATACACTATTTGTGCATGTGGCATAGTCAGGGCTAGTGCCTGACCAAGTATGTAGCTAAAGACCAATTGGTGGTCTACATGCAAGGAGGCATCAATGGCCACACCTGAATACAGTTTCTGCAAACCTGGTTGGCCATGGTGCAAGATGTATTGCACTCACACATTGATGTTGAAGTGCTGACTGAGTAGAACTTGAATAAGTCCTGTTCTCCAGGTGTTGTTGGTGTGGCCCAGCATGGCTGATGAGAAAGAAGGCAAGGAGACTGGTTGCCAATGGAGTGGCATGTATCTGCTCCCACATGGTAATGTGAGCACATTGCTCACAGATGATCTGGGTTATCAAATGGAGTTGCTCTGGTTTCATGGGCATCCTTTGAGGAGCCCATTGATAGAACTGTTCATATTGCAGGGATATATACAACATCCCTGCTATTTTGCTTGAGTGGGAGAAGAGTGCCTAGTTGCTGACAAAGTCTGCATTGGTTATTGGTGACCAATAGTAGTTGGGGTGCAATATACCCCAGAAGTTATTGCAGTGCTTATAGCACCCATGCACCAGCAATGTTTCCCAGCCATCTGTGAGGCAGCCAGGCACTGTATCATTCAACTGTTTGAGGTCCATCTTGGACCTCTCAGTGTTAATAGCTAAAAGCTGCTGAGCATTAGCATTGTGCTTCTTTTTATGATGATGCTGCATGTTGTTGTCATCCAAGTTGCTTTCCAAGATTTGTCTCTTGGAGGTTGCAACATCATTTTTATCATTGCTTTCTAAATTTGATGCAGCTATTGTACTAGCTGCAGCCTAAAAAGCTTGCACTTGAGTGCTGAAGAACTCTTTGTCATGAGAGTCCTGATGCACTGTAAGAATGTGTACATGAGACAGGTTGGTGGGAATTGTGTAGGAACTTAGCTCAAGGACTTCACTTGTTCCCTCCCCTGTACTCTTTGGCATGTTTGCTGGAAAGGCCACCAAAGTAGCAATAACTACAGGGTTGTCAGCTGTATTTGTTGATATAGCTAGCTCTACAAAGCCAGCCTTAGCAATTTTTGTGGGGATAGCTGTGGCAGTAGGCACCCTAAAGTCAGGGCACACATCCATTAGCTGGTCCACACCAGCAGGGACTTGGTCATCATAGGGCACCAATGGTGCCTTCTGAGTCAAGGAGCCCTCAACAGATATGAAAGGCTTGGTATGTGCCTTCTTTGGTTCTGGAAGTTGAGGAGGGGATGAAACCTGCTTCCTGTCAGGTTCTGCTGACCATGGGGGCTCAGCTACACTGGGTGAGTCCTTACTAGGTGGACATGATTCCCTGCACTGACAGCTGGGCACTTGGAGAAGTTCTAAACATATGGGGCTTGCAAGGATAAGTGGTGGAAAGTGGTCTGAGCAAGTCTGGGGTGGCCTGGAGGAGTGTAGGATAAGTTGTGAGAAGCGGGCAAGCTTGGCGGGGTGTCAGGCACAAGTCTGTAAGCAAGTATTGCAGGTGCAGAGGAAGTGGAGGCTACATGAGTGATAGGAGTGGAGGTTATGCAAGTAATGGAAGTGGAGGCTACACGAGTGGTGGGAGCAGAGCTGGAGCTTGATGGGGGATCAACAGAAGTTGATGGAGTTCAGAGCTGAGCATGTAGTGAGGTCTGGAGTCAGTTAAAGGAATGTGTTGATGTTTGTAATTGTATGTGCTGAGTTTGTAAAGGCATTAGGGTTGGAAAAGACTTGAACATAATAGGCAGAATGGATCAAACAAGATGAGACAGAGCTGAATGGAACGAGGCAGAGTTGAGATGGGATTGAGACAAGAACAAAAATAGATTTAGGCAGAGATATGAAATGATAATGAGAACAATAATAGAATAGAGATGAGGCAAAACCGGGAGACTGAGATAAGACTGGGAGACTCAGAGTAAGGAGAAATGTAACATGGAACATGAAACACACAAAAGAAACAATCAAAAATACATCAGGTAAGGCAATATCAAGGCTAGAGTATGAAGAGTTACTATATGACTTATATACTGACTACTGGGGAGCTCTGGGGGATGTCAGCTGTGGCAGTGGGGCTTGGTGGAGCTTGGTGGAGTCAACAGGTGTTGGTTGTGATCAGGGGGTGGGCTGCATTGATATATTGATGGGATCAACTGGAATGTGGGCTGTCCTGAGGTTATTGTGATGCTCCAGAGTGAGTTGGAGGAACCAGGGTGCTGAGTTGATGATGTGTGATGGGGCCAGGAACAGTGGAGGATGGTTCTAGAGGCTCAGGGAGTTCAGGGGAAGCATTGGCGGCTGTGGGGAAGATGTCAGAGTTGGCCAGGGGGCCATCAGAGTTTGCCAAAGATGCATCAGAGTTAGCCGGAGTAGGCACAGAGCATTGGGGAAGTTTGACAAGGTGTCAAGGGAGGCTCTGGGGAGTGGGAGGGTTGGTGGCGATGTGCAGGAGTCCAGAGAACAGGTCATGACATCACCCCCCCTTCAGCATTGAGACTCTTGAGACATGGGGCACAGGTTAGGGATCAGTGGGGGTGTGGGAGTTGAAGCCAAGTAATATTGATCAATCTGCAGCGAGTGATGGTGGTGTGGGAGGCAAAGTTGAAGCATGGCTGCTGCTTTGTCAGGGATTCTTCCCAATCAATTTAAAAGGCTTGGACGTACCCCAAGGCTCCAAAAAGAAATTTTTTCATGTCTTCTTCTGCATATTCAACCACTTCTTCCACTCCACTGTTTTTAAATGACAGTGACCAGGAGGAGTTTGAGCATCAGCATCAGATGCGCTATGGTTGTAAGTCCTTTTTCCTGTCTTCCAAGGAGACTGAGAGCCTATGATAGAATTGTCTGTGGTCATGGTGGTTTTGTCTGGAAGCTCCACTCATGAGAGGGGCTCAGGGCAGGTTAGAGCTCATCCTGTGAGATCAAGTTTGACAGCAGGGGATGTTGAGGCTATCCTGGAGGTGCAGAGGGTCCTGCAGGTGGAGGTGATGGTAGAGTCATTTGCAAGGGCACTGGGGCGGGCTCAGGGTCCCCCGACATTGGAATGGTGCCAGGATCAAGCTCCAGTAAGTCTTTGGTCTTAGTTTTCTAGGGTTGGTCGAATAACCTTTCCAGTGTTCCCTCTGTGTCCAGCAGGGGGAACTGTGCGAGTTTGATGAGCCCTCCGCAGGCTCCCATCACAATACCTCCATCTGTCTCCCATGCTGCATGAGGCACAAAAGGTGTTTGATTTCACTGGAGTGGTGGGCAGCATGCATTGCCATGGAGCAGGGGTGAGATGAGGGCTGAGTGCAGGGTTAGCTGAGTGAGGCATGGAAGGCAAGGGTGTTGGGGCAGGAATCAGGTCTGGAGGGGGAGGAGAGCATGGGGCAGCTGACAGGCAGGGTGGGACCCCCATGAAGTGGGTGGAGGGAGGGGGTGCCATCAGTGGCAGACAAAAAGAAGTGGAGGGCTTCCATGCTGCCAGAGGTGGGGCCTAGCAAGAGGCTGTGAGGGCATGAGGCAATGGCAGGGCCTTCAGGCCCTCATGTCTACTCTCCAACCTTGGGTGCACTATTGGTATGGGATTTGAGTTCTCCAGAGCCTGTGCCTTCAATCATGGAGGTGTTCCTGCATTGACAGGTGGAGGCATTGATAGCAGTGTTGACTGCGCAAGAGAGAGAACTCCAACAGGTGAGAGAGGATCAAGATGTAGTGCAGGTGGAGAAGGAGGCACTGCAGTGGGAGTAAGACACCGCAGTGCAAGTGGCCATAGAGTGAGCATTGGAGGTGTGGAGCATGAGAGAATGTCTGACACAGTTGGAGGTGCAGCCCACAGGAGAGGCGGAGGGGTGGCAGACTGCATTGAAAGGTGGTTTATTGTGGGCAGAGGTGGAGGCTGCAAGGCAGAGGGAGGAGTGGCTGGTGAGTAAGGCTGCCTTGGGGCATGCTGGAATTCTCTGTGAGTACCTTACATCTTTCTCCATTCTTGGCTAACAAGTCTGTGCAGGCTGGGTCTGGAAGCACTGAGTCCTCTTGGATGGGGCTTCTGCCATGTTCACATTAATTCAGGATGGGTTAGTGCAGATGCCAATAGATTGTCCACCCAAGTTGAAACAGGGTGTAGTGAGGATGGGGCAGCTGTTGGTGGGACACTAGCAATGCAATGCAGTAGCCCCAGGGTCATGGTGGGAGGTGGTGGTGGATGTAGAGGAGGCCTTGCTGGAGCTGGCAGAGGTTCTTGCAGTGGTTTGTGCACAGATGGAGGTGGATCTGAGGGTAGGGGAAGGAGCTCTGGAGGGGGGAAGGAGTGAGGGAGTGATTGGGCCCCATCTTCTTGGTGCCGCATGTTGCATAGTTCTTGTTTTTGAGTACTTTTTGTGTAATTTCCTTGTTCTCACTATCAAACTTTCTTGAGCCCTGGCAAGTGTGTGAGGTTTTGGTTTGGTGGGAAGGGATAAGCAAGTGGGAATATGCAGGGGTATGGGTGGGAGTTGAATCCCTAGTAAGTCCAGTGGTGGGGGTTAAGCCCACTGGTGCTGTCTGTATTGGCTAGTTCTAGAGTCGTCGGGACTGAGTGGGGCATTGTAGGAGAAGGTCCCAAGGCTCAGCAGAGGATTTGAAAGCCTTCCTGTGGGGTTCTGTTGTGTTTTTGCAATATTGATGGAGCAGCATTGTTAGGTTTGGTCCTCAGAGTTTTGGACCAAAGTTGGTTGTCCTCAGGTCTGCAATGGAGTCAGGGACTGTGCTGGCTTGAGGGGGCAGAAGTCTTCTTGGTGGACTGATCTTGTGTTGGCATGGCTAGCAGAGTGGAGATTCCTTTGGATGAGGCAGAGGTGGTGGGAGGAAGCCCCTTGTGCTGGTATGGCTAGTGGAGATGGCAGAAGTCTTTGGTGGCATAGTGGTGGAGTTCCTGGAGTGGAGTGGCCCTTGTAGTAAGTTGGTGGGGAACCATTTTATATGCCAACCTATGTTGTGAGTTGGATTAGCATAAGAGCAGAGATACTTCCTTAAGGTGTGATTTGCAATTGTTTGATTGTTGGTGCCTGAAAGTTTGTGTTCTAGTGGGGTTGTGCATGGTGGGGGTTTGTTGAGCTTTGGAGTGTTGTATTGTATCAGGGGCATACTGGGTTTGGGTCTTGCTGCGCTCCAGAGTGTTGGCTCTAGTTAAAGTCATGCTCCAAAGTATTGCATTTATGGATGGGCATGCTCAGGTAGTGTTTTGGTGTGCTCTGGAGTGTTGTTGACAAAGGGGTGGGGTTTGGGGTGACCAGTCTCAATGAGTTTCTTCTGGTCCAGGGTTGAGGTTTATGGGTTCTAGGCCACATACACAACATTGCTCTCTGGCCAAGGGTAAGTCCAGAGACAGGCAGAGGGGTCTTACATATTTCTGGCACTCTCTAGAGCTTGAGGTGCTGCTGGGGTTGATGTGGTGGATCCTTCTTTTGGCAGAGGCAGCACAGAGTTTGATTTGTGATTGGTTCTTCCTGGCAAAGGTGCTTCAGGGCAAGGAGGAGTTTGGGGTTGTTGTTCTGCGGATTGCCAGGGGTCAGGGCAGGTGGTAGCATGTGGGTTGAAGTTGTATTAGGGGTTCAGGACTACTGGCTTCTTGGTGGAACTGTGTTGAGAATTGTATTGAGGGCCTAAGGGTTGTTGGTTTGTTGGCAGAGTTGTGCAGGGCCAGTGAAATGGGGGCAGTGTGAGGGTTGGTGGGTTTTCATCCCTTCCCAGGGTGGAGCCAGCAAGTGGGGACAGTGTGAGGTTTGGTGAGTCTCAAGTGAGTTTCTTTCTTACTAGCAGAGCTCTTGTAGGTTTGGTGGGCTGAAGCAGGGTTGGTTTGGGGGTGAGCTCGGGCTTCAAGCAGTATTTTTCATCCCTTCCCAGGGCAGAGCTGGCAGCAGAGGTGGTGCAAGGTCAGTGAAGTGTTGACTTTGCTGGCAGAGCTCTCTTAGTTTTGGTGGGGTGGGGCAGGACTGGTTTGAGTGAGCTCAGGACTTTGCTTCCTCCTTTAGAGTGTGAGTTAGCAGTCCAGAGTTAGCATGAGGGTTGATCAGTGGGTGGTTTGTCAACAGAGTTGACTTTGGAGGTGGTGTGGGGCAGGGGAAGGGGTTTGGAGCATATTTTGTCAGTCTGTCATTTCCAGTGCAAGAGCCAGGGGTCTGGAGTCAATGTGGGGGGTGGGGATGGGTCTTGACTTGTTGGCGCAGTTGTGTTGGGGGTGACGTGAGTCAAAGGGGAAGCTCTGGAGTGGAGTTTTCTCCTTATTCAAGTCAATGCAACAAGCAGACATTTAATGGATGTTACTACTGAGTGGTGGAGTTGTTGCATATGAGTAGTTGCTCCCAGAGTCATGCTTGGATGAGAGGAGTGGGTCTAGCTGCCTTCTGAAGGCTTGGGTGAGTCAGGCCATTGTTCCTTTGTGCAAAGTATTTTGTTACATTGGAGAGGATGGTTGTTCACAATGGCTGGAGGGCAGTGGAGGGATAGGTCATGGAGGAACATTAGTTTGGACTCCTGGAGAGGTCATAGTGGGGTTGGGGCAATTCTTCATTCATGCCCTGGAGTGGTCTGGAGGTCACTATAGATGGGAGTGGGGTAGATCTTGGTGCTGTGGGGCAATCAACTAGGTTTCTGATCAGGGGGAAAGGTATTGCTTCTTTGGAGGGCATCACTGGTCCCTTAATTGTCAGAGCAGAGTCAGAGGGCTTCTTTGTTGTTCTGGGTCAATCTCTGGTGAATGTGGTTGGGTTGCCTGGGGCATTGTTGGTCTCAGGGTGACTGTTTCAGGAGTCTGGGAATTTGTTCTTTGTTGGAAGATCAATTTTTGTCAGAGGAGTGAAGTAGGGCGATGGCAGAGTAGTGACTCCATTGGCAGGGTCAGAGTGGGTACCTTTGTTGCTCTGGTCAACCTTTTGATGGGTGGAGTTGGTCACATAGTGTCTTGCAGAATTTTTGGGAGAAGCTTTCTTGGGCATTCTGGCTGGGGTTATGCTGGGAGTTGATAGTGAGGGGGGCAGGGTGACGTCTTCCATGGCAGAGGTAGGGGCGTGGGGCATCCTTGCTTGTTGTGGGTCAAGGCAGCATTTCTCTTGATGTTGATTTATTGCTGGTGGGAGTAGCAATATCCTTTCAATGTCAACTTGGGGCAGATAGCAATAGGGGTGCTGCTTGCTTCTTGGAGAGTGTATTAGCAGCTTTAGAATATTTCAGGGAGACTACTTCATATAGTGTCTGTTCCTGGGTGCTTTAGCGGTGTGGTCCTTGACTGATGGTTGCTTTCTTGTGCAAGGGTGGAGGGGTTCAGAGTTGTCAGTTGAGAGCTAGACCCTGTGGAGTGTGTGTTGCAGGAATCTTGATATTGTTGGCAAGTCATTGTTGGGAGTTTTCATTATTGGGTGTTGGAGTCGAGATGGGGGCCTCAGAGCTATGTTACCAGGGTCTGAAGTTGCCTGGAGGAGTCTGGGGTAGCATGGAGTGGGAGCTTGGGGCATTTTAGACCTCAAGCAGTATTGTTGGAGTTGTTGGGCCTTTGAATTGCTTGGCAGAGAGAACCAAAGAGCTGTCTGAGCTTTGTCCCCTTCACTATTGGGGCTTCTTGGTTTTGAGGCAGTTGGATAAGGGGTCTGTGGGGCAGTCTCAAAGGTGTTGGTGGGGTTTCTTCTCTCCTTGGTAGGATATGTCAGCAAGTTCAGAATACTCTGGGGAACTACTCCATGTGGGAGTCTCCTTTTCCTTATAGTTTGTTCTGGCAGAGAGGCTTCTGTGCTGGGGGTTTCCTTTGTTGGAGGTGGCATAGTTGGGGAACAGAGGTCTTGTCTGGTACCAGCATGTGGAGAGGGGCAGCCTCATGTGTTCCAATGTCAGAGGTTCCAGATCAAGTGGGTGGAGGTGTTGAAGTAGTGGCAGAGGTGTCTGGAGTCATATTGTGATTAGAAGTGTCGTGGTCCTCCATGTTGACTTTGAGAGTTGCTGGAGGCATTTTCAAGGTGTGTTCCAGGAAGGCAGGGCAGGTGCACATACTCCTTCCTTGGGAGAACATGTCAGCAAGTTTAGAGTACTCTGAGGAACCACTTTGGGTGGAATTCTTTGTTTCCCTGTAGTTTGCTTGGGGTGGCTTATATGCTAAGGGGTTCTCTTGCTAGAGATGGCAGAGATTTTTTCTGGTGGTTGTAGTGCAGAGGAGGGGGGCAGCATTGAGTACTTTCAATGTTGGAGGTTCCAGATTGAGTGGAGGGGGTTGGGGTAGTGGTAGGGTGTCCAGAGTTATTTCTCATTGTGAGTCGGGGTGCTGTGATTTGTCTAGGTGACTTAGAGGCTGTTGGAGCATTTTTGAGGTGTGTTTCAAGGAGGTGGGGTGGAGGTGTGTGTTCCTTCCTTTTTGGGCCACCTTGAGGCTTGAGAGTTTTTTGATCTTGCTCCAGAGTTGTTGGGGTCAGATCAGAGGTGTTGGGGTCCTTCCAAACATTGGGCAGAGGTGATGGCCAGGTCAACCAAGGGGTCCTAACTGATTCTGGCAGTGGTTTCTGTGATTGGGGCATAGCATTGGTCTTGGGATCTTGCATTATTGTTGGTGGGATTGCTGGTTTGAGCTTGATTCCCATGACAGCAGAGCTAGCTTTGGAGGGTTGACTTTCTTGGAGATGGGTGCTGGCATGGTGGCAGGGTTCTGCTATTGGGTTGTGGGCAGAATTGACACTGTCAGGAACTTGCTGGGTTCATTCCTGATAGCATGCAGAGTTATATTAGGTTGGTGGATCTGAAGGCGGGGTTCGGGAGAATGTGTTCTTGGGGTTTCTTCATTGTTTAGCAGGGGTGGCAATTTGTTCTTTGTGCAGCAAGTGACTTCTTGCAGCAGGGTTTTGCTATTGTTGTTGGGAGGGTTGTTGGTGTGGTGCCAGAGAAGTTGTTGAGCAATGTATTGAATTATTGCTGGGGATTTTGGTATGGATTTGATGATGTCAGGGTTGGCCTTTGTGAGGAGCAGAGCTGGTGGAGAAGGTGGGGGAGTGTGGGAGGTGTCAGCGAGGGTGGTGCAGGGTTGGGTATGAGCGGAGAGGGTGTCTGTGGAGAGGGTCATTGTATGGATGTAATCAGAGTGGAGGGGATGTTTAGTGTCAGATCTGTGACTCAATGTGCCTTGGCAAATTGGGCAGGGCCAAATGAATCATAGTGGTTTCCAAGCACGGGCCAACCATAGACATTGAAAGTGTTTGACAGATGTGTGTGCAGAGCTAGTGCAGACATCACAAATGGAGTAAGGGAGAGTCTTGATATTATGTCAGGTTCTGCTGACCATGGGGGCTCAGCTACACTGGGCAAGTCCTTACTAGGTGGATGTGATTCTCTGCACTGACAGCTGGGCACTTGGAGAAGTTCTAAACATATGGGGCTTGCAAGAATAAGTGGTGAGAAGTGGTTTGAGCAAGTCTGGGGTGGCCTGAAGGAGTGTAGGATAAGTTGCGGAAAGTGGGAAAGCTTGGCAGGGTGTCAGGCACAAGTCTATAAGCAAGTATTGTGGGTGCAGAGGAAGTGGAGGCTACGCAAGTGATAGGAGCAGAGGTTATGCAAGTGATGGAAGCAGAGGCTATGCAAGTGGTGGGAGTGGAGCCAGAGCTTGATGGGGGATCAACAAAAGTTGATGGAGTTCAGAGCTGAGCATGTAGTGAGGTCTGGAGTCAGTTAAAAGAATGTGTTGATGTTTGTAATTGTAAGCACTGAGTTTATAAAGGTGTTAGAGTTGGAAAAGACTTGAACACAATAGGCAGAACAGATCAAACAAGGTGAGATGGAGCTGAACAGAATGAGGTGGAGTTGAGATGGGATTGAGACAAGAACAAAAATAGATTCAGGCAGAGATACAAAATGATAACAAGAACAATAATGGAATAGAGATGAGGCAAAACTGGGAGACTGAGATAAGACCAGGAGACTGAGAGTAAGGAGAAACATAACACAGAACATGAAACACAAGAAGAAAACAATCAGAAACACATCAGGTAAGGCAATATCAAGACTAGAGTACAAAGAGTTACTCTACAACTTATATACTGACTACTGGGGAGCTCCAGGGGATGTCAGCTGTGGTGGTGGAGCTTGGTGGAGCTTGGCAGAGTCAACAGGTGTTGGTTGTGATCAGGAGGTGGGCTGCATTGATATATTGATGGGATCAACTGGAATGTGGGCTGTCCTGAGGTTATTGTGATGCTCCAGAGTGAGTTGGAGGAACCAGGGTGCTGAGTTGATGATGTGTGATGGGGCCAGGAACAGTGGAGGATGGTTCTAGAGGCTCAGGGGGTCCAGGGGAAGCATTGGCAGCTGTGGGAAAGATGTCGGAGTTGGCCAGGGGGCCATCGGAGTTAGCTGGAGTAGGCACAGAGCATTGGGGATGTTTGATGGGGCATTGGAGGAGGCTCTGGGGAGCAGGAGGATTGGTGGCAATGTGCAGGGGTCCAGGAAATGGGTCATGACACTTCCCCTTCTCCAATGCTGAGCAAGAGAGGTCTGAATGTGTCTCATCCCTCTAGTTTCTAATAATGTCAAGTTTGTTTAGAACTTGAGCTAGTGCAAGTTACACTATGGGACTCTTGAGAACTTCAGCTCTGATGTCCTCTGGCACTCTGGCATTGCTGGAGCAGGTAAGAATTCTGCTCATCTGCTATTGTAGAGGGCTTGGGCTCTTTAGCTTTTCCCTTCTCCTTCTCCTTTGCAGAGCAGTGTTACTCATCTGTCTTCCAGGCAGTTGACAAGAAGAAATCATCCTCCTTTGCCAGTGTGGATGGAAATGTTGCAGTTGCCTTTCCTTTTCTCTTGTTTATAGAAGGAGTGGCCACTGAGCATTTCAATATACTTAACAAAGACAATGGTGCATTTAATGAATGCACTGCAAATGGCAAAGGCAGATATGACTACTGGAGAGGGGCCAATGACTTTATCAGCATCATGATAGATGCTGGTTTATCATTGTTTACCTCCATTGCCTCTGAAGAAGGTGGTACAGGAATCAAAATCCCTACTTGGGTTGACATGGTAGCAAGTTGTTGTTGACCTGCTGTGCCCATTGCTTGGCCAGGTCTAGCCACTGACACTGGGGCCACAGGAAACTGTGGCACTATGTATTGTTGGTACTCATACAACCATACAGGCTGTGTGGCTACAGAGTATCTAAAGTTCAATAGTGAGGGAGCTCTCAGTTCTCCACATCCTCCTTTCAATCCATCACACTGTAGAGCCACATGGTGTCTCTGCGTTGGCAACTGTTGCATTGCCACAACATAACTCAAAGGGGCCACATCTCCTGGCACTGCTCCCATGAGCCTGGCATCTTTTGGAGCTCTTTGTGTTGCTGGAGGCACTATGTTTCCCAGCACTAAATCAAATCCAAATTCTATACTTGGGAGTTTTATATTCCCTGGTACTCCTCCCCCTTTTGGGCTCTATCCAGAGCTCAATGTATAGTCTGGCAGACCCATGTCCACCTCTTCTAGTCTCTTCTTTTTCTTGCCCATCAGGCAAGGGGTGTTTCTTTTGTTGTTGGTGCTTAGCACCAACCAACAGTAGAAGATAAAGAGTAGTTGATTCTTTAGCCAGCCAAAAAATTAGCTGACATAATCACTGATGGTTGCTGGCTTGGCAGCCTCCCCAGCTTCTGGACTCAGTCAATTTAACTTGGGCCTTCTAGCCAGCTGCACAGGACACCATATGCCTTGCAGCTCCAGATATCTGTTAAGAGCTTCCAGGTCCTTGTAGGTGATAAGGAACTCCCAAGTGGTGTCCTTCAAACTCCACCAGACCTCAAACTTGAGGTTTATTCTCTTCTGTCAATGACTTCTCAGGTCATTGACAAACCACTCCTGGTTATCTGGTATGCCAAAGTCATGTGGATCTGGTGTTGCCCAATTGGGAAACAGTGCATTGTTGCTGGGCTTATATGGGTGCAATAATGACACATGAAACTTAGGATGTATTGTTTGTTCCTAGAGTGCCATTGACAACTCCAATACATAGTTGGAAGTGTCATAATAGACTTCCAGAATTTTGTATGGCCCAACCCACTTAGGGCAGAGCTTTCTTGCACTGCCTTTTGGAAGGTTGAGGTTCTTTGTTGAAAGGTACACTAGTGCACCTTTCTCCAGTTTAGGATCAGGCTGACAGCACATATTTGAGTTACATGCTTAAAAGATGCATGCTTCAATAATCACATTGTGCACTGCAGCCAAGTTCCAGAGCTTGGCAAGCAAAATGTTTACAGTCTGACCTGATTCCACAAATCATGGATGGCATGTACCCACTGTTCAGTTCAGATGGTGCATACTGGATTGTCTCTGAAATGCTCATGTTAATTGCAAACTCAGTTAGATCTATTTGATCTAACCAGTCCTTTTGATCAGGGCACTCTACTGTGTGCAAGATCTAACCAATGTTCTTATTGGCATGTTCAGTCTGCCCATCCATCTGAGGATAAAAGGATGTAGACATTAGGAGCTATGCTCCTAATAACTTGTCCCATTTATGCCATCCCTTTGACATGAATTTTGCCTCTCTGTTGCTAATGATAGAACTTGGAAGACCATGGAGTCTTACAATTTTCCTCATATAAACTCATTATAGCTGAGATGCTGTCATGAAAGTGTGCACTGGTATTAGATGGACTATGCTTGTCATGTAGCAAATAACTACTCATAAGTAGTTATACCCTTTGGACTCAGGGAATGGACCTATGAAGTCCATGTCTATTGAGTCCTACAGCTTAAAATAGAATAAGCAGGGAATGTAACTTCCTTGAAAGAAGCTGATTGCTCCCTTTTGCTGGTTGACACAGTTAGCATGTAGTGCAGAATGCTCATGCATCTATGATCACAGTTGGCCACCAGTATTACCAATGGATATATTTCATTGTTATCTGCATGACAAAGTGCCTGACCACACTGTGTGCTTGGTCAAGCAACCTGGTCACCAAGTCATGATCATGAGGTATATATAGTACTTCATGGTCCATCACATTGGTGGTCTCAATTAAGTTATCTGACACCCTAAAGAATTTATAGTCCTTTAGTTGGTCTAACACCTTGGCAAAGAGCTTGTCCTTGCTGTATCAGGACTGAATATGACAGAGAAATACTTTGTCAGTTTGATCCTTTGGTTGAGGCTGGTTGGCCATTCCCAGGATGGCCTTGCCCAGTATCATATCATCTTGATTTTCAGGACTCACTGAGCCCTGTTGAGCTTGGATTGATCCATCTATGCTGTCCTTAGTGTGAGAAAGGATCTGTGCTTCCTCATCACAAAGTTTGTGATGATCCCATACCCACCAGCTTCTGTAGATAGGTCTGTTGCAGAGCATGCAAATCTGACCCAGCTGAGCCTGTATTTTTATAGGTGCATAGGGGGCAAGTCATCCTCCTCTGAGTCAATTTGCACATTTGCTCACACATAGTTGTAGATGTAATGCACATCTCAAGAAGAATTGCTTTCAGAGTAGTGGGAGAGATAGTCTGCTACTTTATTGAGCTCTTCTTCAACATACATGATGTCAAAATTGAATTTCAGCATATAGTCCATCCACTGTTGTTGACAAGGAGATAGATTTTGTTGAGTTCTGAAAAACTGAAGAGCTTTATTATCTGTAATTACATGAATCTTATATCCTAGAAGCTTATAGTTGAACTTGTCCATATCAGGGTGTATTTCTTGCAAATCAATGACATGGTCAAGGCATTCTATGTGCAACCATCTTTCTTGGAAATGCACAATAATGGTGCAGCTTGATCAGCTGCACATGGTTCTCACCACTTTGCACACACATAGCAGTCAATTTTTGTAATGGAGCACCCATTACTTCTCTGTAGTGAATACTCTTTAACATTAATTTATTTATATTATTATTCAGTAGCATCACATGCTGCTACTTTTAAATACTTGTACTGTAATTACATAAGGCAGCACCTTACTTTATACTTTGTAAACAAGATCAATTAACTGGTTTTGACTTATGAGGTGTGAATTGTAAGCTGCATGACTTGTAACAGAAACATTACATTTTTTTAACTCAAACAAGCATGTACTTGTTTGCAAAGCAAGAAGCCAAACTCCCAAAAAGAAGTTCACTGCCAAGAGTTACAATCAGAACATTGAAATTTTAACATTTACCTTCTGCAATGAGCATGGTGGTGACCATGGAAGGTCAGGTGTTCAGGCCTAGGTCTGAACCAGAATTTGATAAAGCATTGAAAAGTGCTCCACATGAACCATCAGATCTTGCCATGTCACACCATGGCATGGGGAGAGAGAGTGGAGTGATGCCAGGAGGGCTGCCAGCAGTTACTCTCATCTGACCATTCTTGGGTGGTCTGACAAGCTTCATTATGGAGGGCACTCAAGTGCCCTCTGCTTGGATGTACCTGATAGTAGAGCTGGAGGGTGCAGCAGTGGCAGCAAGCAAAGGGAAAAACTCCTTGCATGCACCTACCACACTGGGAGTATGAGGTCTGAGATCCTTTCCAGAGGCTGTGGGAGGTCATAGTGACTCTTTAATGGTGATTACACTGCTAAAGAGTGAGAAAGATGCTCTTATAAGGCCTATGGCCCTGTTTGATTGCAAGCTAGATCAATGCTGGACTTATGCACAGCAGGACCTTCAGCATTCATCAAGACAATTTCAGAGGATGTCAGAGATACCTTAGATACAGATAGTGAAGCAAACCCAGATGACATCCTCCATAGGAGGATGTTGGTATTCTGGCAGAATCAGGTTGAGGTTCCAAAGACTTCAACTCAGCAACACTTAGCTGCAAAAGTAGCTAAGCATATAGCAATTCAGTGGCCACTGGGTGAGGGAATCATTCCAACCAACCCAGTAAAGTTCATAGAACTTTATATGATTTTTTTTTAGTGCAGGAGATAACCAACTACTTCCAGTGGAAGAAGTTATGGGGATTACAGGCATTGTCTGTGATGCCTTCTCTGTTTGTAAGTAAGGATTGTGTACCCCCACTTTTCCTGGTCAACAAAGCATTGACCCTACTGAAGGCACTGCAGCAGCCTGGAGAGACACCACATGACTATGCAGCAAGACAGGCTGCAGTAGGTCATCAGAGATGGGCTACATTGGGTACAATCATAGCCCCTGACATAGCTTCCACAGAGGCTGGATTGGTAATTACCATTGAGCAACCTATGGTGTGATGTAGACCTACTGGGTCTATGCATAGGGTGCTGACCTGGAAAGATAGAATTGTGTTGCAGCAATTCTGCAACAGTGACATAGAGGACTTTGAACAGTCCTACATGGATGACCAAGGGGTGGTGTTCCAGGAGACTACCACTTATGATGTGTGGCCTGAAGGTTACATTCCACCAGAATATACTAGGTCCATTAAGAGGGAAGAGCCAGATTCTCACTCTCTCCTGGTAGATGAGCATGTAGGGACTAGAGATAGCCCCACTATGTGTCAATGTCCAGCTGACCATGGAGGGAATGTCTCTCCAAGTTAGTCTGGCAATCAAGCACAAGATGGAGGAGAGCCAAAGTAGGGATCACCTGGTAGTAATCCCATGTCCACTCTGCTAGTGATGCCACATTGTGAATCACCTGGTCCAGGAGGATGTGGTGGAGGACCAGGAAAAGGACCCCCTTTTCCAGGTTGTAGGCTATCACTGCCCCTGGGAGGAGGGCCTCCAGACTCAGATGGGCCAGATAATAGCCCACTAGGCAATGAGGATGATGTGGGTCATAGAGCTGGTAAGAGGACTACAGTCCTTCCCAAGAGATAGCTGCAGCAGTTTTTAATGCTGCCACAACATCATAGATGATTTGCTACTCCAGGAATAGAGGAAGCCCATAAATAGCATCACCAGATGATGCATAATTGTCTAAAGGCAGTGATGGAACAACTGCTTGCAGTCCATCTGGAAATACCAGAAGGGCTCAAGCCTAAAAGGAGTGATCTGTCTAAGACAATCACCCTTTATGCTAGTTTGGTCAAGTTTTGAGAACTGGCTTATAAGTATCTGTGTAATCTATGCAGTAGCTCAGTATGGTGGAGATGGGCATCAATGCAAGAAAGTCCTAATTCTTATGGACTTTCTGGCTGTGGACATTCTGAAGTGGTACCTATGACATGTAATCCATGTGAATGGGGCACACAGTCCCACTGAAGGTTTGAGGATGTAATCCTTGGATTGTACAATCAATTTGTACAGCCTTTGACAATGCAGGATGCCTATGATGCATTCTGTAATGCAGTGTATATGGTTGAAGAGGGAGTGCAAGGCTTGATGCCTTGCTTGACCATGCTCAAAACATAGTTGTGTTCCCTGATGAATTCACAATTTGTGAGTAGTTTTTAGAGGGGATACCCTCTGACATGCTTGTTGCATTAATATGTGATGGCAGATTAGCTTCCAAAGTGAACACTGCTGAGGAGTTTGTCTTGGAGCTACAAGAACAGCATCAAGGCTGCAGCACACTACTCAGAGCATAGCATAAAGAGTCAGTCCAGGTGGCAATTGTTGCTAGCCACAATACAGTCCCCAAAATATGTGACTGCCTTAGCAAAGTGCACAGAGCTGGTGGGACATCAGACCTGCCTGCCATTGCCTAGATTAATAAAGAGGCCTGCAGCATGTGTGGCTTTGAGGACTATGCCCCCACAAGGCCATATGGGCTCAGGCCCTTCTCAATCAGTGGAAGTAGTGCAGGTGGCAACAAAGCATCTCACTGCAGGGAAAAATATGTTGGCCATCACTTCAGGCCAACCAGGCAAAGATACTGGGCAATCTGCTAACTATTATAAGTATGGAAAGGTCAGGCATTTTGCCTGCAAATGTAGGGAGCCAGCTAAGCCAGCTCCTTGAGTGTTTGTGTGAGTGGCACATACTGCTGCTCTTATAGATATGAGGAGTGCTAATGATGAGCAGGACAAAGATCCTGCTGAGATCAATAACAACCATGCAGCTGAGTCTGAAGGGGCTCAGGAGAATTATGAGGAGTACATTGAATTGGAAATGTACAAAAATGGTTACTATACTCAGGGGAGTGATAGTGAGGGACTGTTTTCCCTCAGAGGTTCCTGCTGCCAAGCATAGGGCACAAGGACCTGGTAACAAGGTTTGAATGTGCAAAGTACAGATTATAGTGGCTAAGAGTGACATAGACCAGCCAGTGCTGCCAGCACAAGACAAAGAATGTCTTGTTACTTGGATGGAGTTTAATAGCCATCAGGTGTGGATGCTATGGGATTCCATAAGTACAACCTCCAGGATCACACTATTGTTTACCCATGTGGCTGGGATATGTGTGGCACCACTTGCCACACCAATAATCCTGCAGCTGGAAACAATTGGAAGTCATTCCATTGTGAACTATAGGGCCAAGGTGACCATGAAGGTCCCTGGCAAATTCTGTAATGTCTATGTGGACATTGTGGATTTTGATCACTATGACATGATTGTAGGGACACCATTCATCAGTACCCATAAGGTCCTCCTGGATTTTGAGAATGACCAGGTAGTTATTAATGGGGTAGCAATCTTCAGCTTACAAGTTAGAGCTGGAGAATGCAGATGGATGAGTACAACACTTTTGCACTGTGAAGAAGCAGCACAACATACACTCATGACTTCCTGGTGGACCCAAGGGGCCCACCATAGAATAGACGGTGGATGACAATGAGGTGCAGGTAACAGAAAGTTTACCTGATAACAATTTGTCTCTACTGATCTCTGAGGAAGAGTATTGGAAGAGTACTCTTCAAGAGGGGGGGAAAGTATGTTGGAAGGATTGAATTGATCCTTTGACAACAAAGGAACAAAGGATTTGGGATAGACCAATCTCAAAGCCTACCATTGAATGGGTGTACAATCCACAAATGCCACAGGAGTGGAATCAGGTTATAGCCAACCTGATACAGCAGGAAGGAGCAAGAAGATCAACCTCTGCCAGCAAAGTATATAGACTGGCTATGGAGAATGAGATATCTGAGCCTATCCAGTTTGAATACTCATGGACTAAAGCAAAAGGCAGGACAGAATGTTGCTCTGCCCAGCTAAACATTCCAGATGAATCATAAATTTGTCTGTGGGCAGGATAAGTATGCAAAGATAGTGCCACAGTTGAAGCTAGCCAAGGAGGAATGTTGTCCTTGGCATAGTATAGACAAAGGGAAGGCACAGCCTTCTAAGCAAAGTGAAGGAAATATCCCTTACCTTCAGCAGCAGTGGTACAATAAGTTCCAGGACATCTTCAATGGGACTAAGGAGAAACTTCCTCCATGGCATGAAGTTAACCATGAGATAAATCTCATAGATGAGACCAAACAGTACTCATACTTTATGCCAAGGTGTCCTAAGTCACTTTAGCAGCAATTGTGGGATAAAATTGACTCTTATGTGCATGCTAAGTAGTGGGGAGCTGTGTGTGGCCAACCAGGCTGCACCATTACTATGTCTCTTCAAGAAGGATGGTTCCTTGTGGATGGTGTTAGATGCATGCCAACACAGTGACAACACAGTTCAGGATGTAGTGCCCTTACCAGATTATAAGGTTATTTGGGAAGATATAGTTGTCAGGTATGAGGGCTCAGCTTAACTGGGCAAGTCCATACTAGGCAGACATGATGTTCTGTGCTTATAATCTAGCAACATAGAGAGGTCCAGACTTTGGATACTTGCAAGGATAAGCTAGAGGAGGTGGCCCAAGCAAGTCTGGAGTAGTCCAGGAAAGTCTAAGACAAGGTACAAAGAAGAGTTGGGCTGGAGGAAAGACTCAGATACAAGTCTAAAGGCAAATATACAGATGTGGGGCAAGCAGTAGCTATGCAAGTGATGGGAGTGGGGTTGGAGATTGATGAGGGATCAATTAATGATGATGAGTTTCAGGGCTGAGTGTAGAGCAAGGTCCAGAGTTAATTATGAATGTTGGAGGGTCCTAACTTATGTACAGAGTTTGTGATAGCATTAGAGTTGAAAGGAACTTAGGCAACAATAAAGGAAACAGAGACAGGCAAAGTAAGATAGAGTAAAGATAAGACAGAGATTAGAAAGAGATAGATTGACAAGACACAAGGCTAGTGTCAGGGTCCGCTGACCTCGGGGGCGCAGCTGCACTGGGCGAGTCCTTACTAGGCGGGCGTGATTCCCCTGCATTGGTGACCGGACACTCGAAGACATTCTGGGTCCTGGGGGTTTGCACGGGTAATTGGGGAGATGTGATCCAGACAGGCCCGGGAAGGTCCGGAGAAGTCGGATTGTGGGGAAATGAGACGGTCTTGGCGGGGTTCAGGCAGAAGGCCGTACGGGAGATTTGCGGAAGCAAGGGAGTAGGTGGCTGTGTGATCAATGGGGGCGGAGCCGGGGTTTGATGGGAGATCATTTGGAGTTGATGGAGTCCGGGACCGAGCGAAGAGTGAGGTTCGGACCTGGTAAGGAGTGTCGGGGTTCGTAATTATAATCGCGGAATTTGTGAGGTCGTTAGGGTTGATGAGGAATTGGGCACAAGGGTCAGACGACGTCACCGAGACGGCGTCAGACGAGACAATATGGAACAAGAGTAGATTCGAGTGGAGGTACGAAACGATAACGAGAGCGATAACGAAAAGGGGACGAGACAAGACCGGGAGACTGAGATAAGACCGGGAGACTGAGATAAGACCGGGAAACTGAGATAAGACCGGGAAACTGAGAGTAAGGAGAAAGAGACACGAAAACGAACACGAAACACAAAGAGGAAACAATCAGACCATAGGTAACGTTAAGCAATATCAAGACTGGAGTACGAAGAGCTACTCGATGACTTATATACTGACTACCGGAGGACTTCGGGGTACATCGGCTGTGGCGGCGGGGCTTGGCGGGGCTTGACGGAGTGGGCGGGTGTCGGTTGTGATCGAAGATCGTGCCGCGCTGATACGTTGATGGGATCGCGGGTTGTTCCGAGGTTGTCGTGATATTCCGGAATAGGTCGGAGGAAGCGGGGTGTTGAGTTAATGATGGGTGGGCGAAGATCAGGAATAGCGGGGGTGGTTCTCGGGGTTTGGGAAGCCCAGAGTAAGTGTCAGTGGCTGCGGGGCAGGCACCGAAGTTGGCCAGGGGGCCGTCGGAGTTAGCCGGGGAGGTGTCGGAGTTAGCCGAAGTAGGCGTGGGCATGGGCGGAAGTTCGGCGGAGCGTTGGGGGTCCTTTTGGGGGTTCGGGGGTTTGATGGGCGATGTGCGGGGTTTTGGGGAACGGGTCGTGACAGCTAGAGACAGAAACCAGAGATGAAACATAACAAGAAACAGGTGACCACAAGTAATATCAAGACTAGTGTAACAGATGCTACTCTGCAACTTATATACTAACTACTGGGACTCCTCTGAGGATTGGAGGTGTGACAGCAGGGCTTGTTGGAGCCACATGGGGGTGATGGGTGTCAGTTCTGATCAGATGGCAGGCTGCATTGATGTTCTGATAGGAACTGATGGAAACTGATGGGAATAGGGTCCACTCTGTAGTCATCAAGAAGTTCTAGAGTGGTCTAGTGGGTTGAGGAGACAAGTTAGTGACAGGTGCCTGGGTTAGGAGAGATGTTGGAGGGGCCTGGGAGCTTGGGGGGAGAAGGGGAAATGATGGGGCCTGCAGGGGACATGTTGGAGTTTACCAGAAAGTTGTCAGGGTTTTGTCAGGGGATGTCCCATTCCTCCTCTGTCCTATTCTCTCTCCTTATAGTTTTTCTTTATTCTCCCTTGCTTTTCCTATCTGCTGGTCCCAGTTCTAGCCCTTAGGCTGCACCAGTACTCTGTCTGTAATTCTGATAAGTGTTGCCCCCTCCACATGGTCTCTCACCAGACCCCTGGATTTTTTCCTGCATTCCTGGCCTACTACTGGTTGTAGGCCCCCTATTTTTAGACCACAGGTACTTTTGATTAAAGGCTATCTTTTGGTTATATTTGCATGTGGTCATGTACTGGGAGTACTGAGATCAAGGCCATTTATGATATATTTCTGCTTTTTGATTAGACTCCAGATTTGGTTGTTGTTGGGTGTTTTTTCCAGAAGCTCTAGAGAAAATTTTCTGAACACTGGCATTGGGAATCCTAGACTTGTTCTCTTTGGATTTCCCTCTGCCAGGTGAGTAGCTAGAACTCTAGAATTTCTTGTAAATACTAAGTAGACTTTGGATCTCCCTCTGCCAGTTGTGTGATTGAGCCACAGCCTCCAGAGGTTGCCTTTACAGCAGAACAAGTCTCTAGATTTGGTCTGGGAGCCTCATTTTTGATTGCCTGAGTTTCTACTTGGTTCCTCAAAAGGTCTCTCCCTCACTAGTATCTTAGTGTTCCCTATGTTCCTCCCATGACCCAACCAACCCCTCCAGCACCTCCCCCTGATGCTTCAAGCCCCCAGGATGATGCCTGGAGTTGTTTGCTGTCTCTGGAGACACAGATTCAACTTACCCAAGCCTCTCTTACCTCCCACACCACTGAACTCTCTGGGCTCTGTCAAACCACTGAAGCAGTGTTCCTCTCTCTCCAAGCCCTTCTGGAATGTCTCCCCCTCACTCCTACTCCTCCACCTAGATCCCTAGCAGCTGCAGCAAGGTTTTCTTCTGCACTTAGCTCAGAGAGTTTCAGCACCCTGTTCCAAACTTCCTTGCCCTGCACTCCCTAACATCTTGAATAGGGACCATAGAGTTGGGAAACACTTCCTCCAGTCTTGCATCATCTATATCTAGTTGAGTAGTGGAGCCTTTGCTTCTGATGCCTTGAAAATTGCCTAGGTTCTCTCCTACATGAAGGGAGGCTGAGCCTTGACCTATGCACTGTGCATTTCTTAATGCCCAGGAGGAGTTACAGTTTTTCTGGCTGGATGGAGTTTGAGAAGGAGTTCTGAGCTGAGTTCTTTTCCCTTGACCCTGCCAAGACCACAGCTCTTTTTCTTCAAGATCAAACCCAGTATAGTCAAGGAAAGCAGTTGCTAGACAAGTACATCAACTCTTTTCATGCCTTAGTCAAACAGGCTAGCTGTCCAGTCCAGATAGTCTGCAACTCTGCCTCACTTTCCATGATGGACTCCACCTCTCTCTCATAAATTGTATTGATAGTTTGGCTGAGGGGCACCCAGATGATGAGCATATCAATACCTGGTACAAAGTGGCACATGAGCAGTGGCAGTTGATGGAACTGCAATGTGAGCTGTGGCAGACACAACCCTCAACATTTTCTTTCTCTTGTGGTGAGTTCACCCTCTGAGCTCCCCCCTCCATGCCTGCTCTAGCAACTCTACAAGCAGGTGCAACTTTTTCCCTTCTATCCCATGTTGCTATTGCTCTATTGCACTCCCTGCTCCAAGGAGTCCCAATGGGCATTGATGCCTTTTGACAGTGATCCTCTACCCCTCTATTGTGTTATGCTGCAAAAAGGCAGGTCACTTTGCTTGCTACTATCTTCAAGGGCTAAAGGTCCACTACCTGCCTGCATCAGAGCAAGAGAAGCTGCTTGTACAACTTCTAGCAGCAAGTGATACAGCAAGGACCCCCTCTCCCAATGCACCTATAGCTGCCCACTCTAATGAGGTGGCCAATGTATTGGAGGAGGTTGCTGCAGAGTTAGAGGAGGATTTTTAAAAGGGCAATGGATGAACCATATGCCACCATTGCCTACTGCTAATCTTTTTGCTCCCCTGTCTGTAGAATCAAATATATATGTTGCCACTCTTGATACTATGCCTGAAATGATAAGCTCCTCCTCAGATGTACAAATCCCCTTTCCAGCTAAAGTCTCTGCTAGAGACACACCTTCTAACCCACACCTCTGGATTCCTGCATGGGAATGCCATCTCCTCCATCATTACATTATTGCTTCCACCCCTTCTATCAACTCTCTGAAGCTCCAGATAGAAATTGAGATGACAGATACCCAGCAGACCCAAAGTGTGGTTGCTCTGCTTGACAGTGGCACAACAGGCCTCTTCCTCAACACAGACTATATGCAACAACATTGTCTTACCACTCTTACCACTTGCCTCCTAGCCCATCCTATATCTGTGTACAATATTGATGGCATGCTCAATGAAGCTGGCTCTATTTGCTTGGTGGTGGACATGGTCCTCCATTATAGAAACCACTCTAAGCAAGCCGCTTTTGCTGTTACTAGTCTGGGGAAACAAGACATGATCTTGGGGTTTACCTGGCTACATGAACATAACCCTGAAATTGACTAGACAAAGGGTGAGGTGAGGATGAGCTGCTGCCCTTATCATTGTACAACTTGTGCTGAAAAAGCCTATAAGGAGCATAGAGAAAAGGGTTCATGAACATGCTGCCATATGTGCCTGTCATGCAGAGCATCTCCCTTATGCTGATCTTGACCTCCTGAATCCTCCCCCTTTGGCATTCCTTCCTATAGAGGCCCTCTACAAGGATATCTGAGGTGCTGGGTGTGAACCTCAAGAGAAAGAGGAAGGCAAAGGAAAATCCACCAGCACTCCAGATCCAGAGTCTTCAGACAAAACCATTGAGGTAGGTGATAGGATCTATGCTACAACTCTCTGCCCCCCTCCTATAGTGGCAGAGATTTGGGCCAGTCATACCACTTCTCAATATCTGGCTGAGGCATTTGTAGCAAACTCCCAGCCCAAGCCTTTTTACAGCACAGTTCCTGATCACCTCCACAATTTTGAGGATGTATTCTCCAAGACATCCTTTGATTCACTCTTAGAGCACAAGCAGTGGGATCATGCAATTGAGCTGATACCAAATGCCAAACCTTCTAGCTGTAAAGTCTATCCTCTTGTGCCCCATGAGCAGGATGAGCTGGATGCATTCCTACAGGAGAATCTCAGCTCCAGATGGATACAACCCTCTAAGTCCCCAATAGCCTCCCCAGTCTTTTTCATTAAGAAGAAGGATGGGTCTCTTTGTCTAGTTCAGAACTATCAAGTCTTGAATGTGATGACAGTGAAGAATTGCTATGCTTTGCCACTCATCTCAGAACTCATCAACAACCTTTGAGGTGCATGCTATTTCACCAAGTTGGATGTTTGTTGGGGCTACAACAATGTGTGCATCAATGAGGGAGATGAGTGGAAGGCAGCATTCTAAACCAATTGTGAACTCTTTGAACCTCTGGCAATGTTCTTTGGCCTCACAAACAGCTCAGCCATTCTCCAGACTATGATGAATGACATCTTCTGTGACCTGATTGCAGAAAGTATTGTTTGTGTATATCTTGATGATATCCTCATTTACACTAAAACCTTGGAGGAGCATTGCCAGGTCATGTGCATTGTCTCGGAACATCTCCACCAACACCAGCTCTATTTAAAGCCTGAGAAATGTGAATTTGAGCAGACTAAAGTGAAGTACCTAGGATTGATCATCTCATATGAGATGGCTAAGATGGACCCCATTAAGGTGGCAGGTGTAGCAGAGTGGCCTGAGCTAAGGAACAAGAAGAAAGTACAGGCCTTTCTTGGGTTTGTCAACTTCTACTGGAGGTTCATATAGGATTTCTCCCACTATGCATGTCCCCTCTTCAACCTCACAGGCAAGAATGCCACATGGCAATGGGAGCCTCCACAGGAAGCTGCCTTTGATGCCCTCAAACAAGCAGTTACTTCAAAACCTGTCCTCCTGTTTCCAGATAATGACTCTCCCTTCCATGTTGAAGCAGATAGCTTGGACTTTGCTATGGGAGCAGTCCTCTTCCAGCAGTTAAAGGAGGATGGCAAGTGGCATCCAGTAGCCTTCTACTCTAAGAGCTTTAATGCAGTAGAATGGAACTATGAGATCTATGACAAGGAGATGCTTGCTATTATTTGGTTTTTTGAAGAATGGCAGCATTTTCTTGAGGGCACATAGCATAACTTTGAAGTCTGGATGGACTACAAGAACATCAAGTAATTCCACATAGCTAAGAAGCTGAATCAATGCTAAGCTTGGTAGTCCTTGTATCTGGCCATCTTTGACTTCTCACTGCATCACAAGCCAGGATGGAGCATGGGCAAACTGGATGTATTGTCCAGGTGGGCTGACCATAGCATGGGAGCAGAGGATAATGATAACATTGTTCTCCTCAAGCCAGAGCTCTTTGCTATCTGTGCTCTAGACGGGATTGTGGTCCAAGAAGACAAGACAAACATCTTTAGAGAGATCCAAAGAGGGAACTGAGAGGGTGTGCAAGAGGATGCTGTTGCCCAGGCTGCACAGGCTTTACAAGCTCAGCAAGCAAGTAGAGTTAAGTCTGTGCATGCAGATGAGTGGGGCCTTTAGGATGGACTTCTGACCTTCTGAGGACACATCTATGTGCCTAACATTCCAGAACTTTGCCAACACATTGTGGAGCAACATCATGACTCTCAAGTAGCCAGATATCCTGGGAGGCAGAAGACATTGGAGTTGGGATCCTTGAATTACTGGTGGCCTCAAATCTCCTGATATGTAGGCACCTACACTAGCACCTGTGATCTCTGCCTCTGCACCAAGCCTTGCTGCTAAGAACCCATGGGGCAGCTCTACCCTCTCCCTATTCCAACTGCTTGCTGGAGTGTTGCATTAGTAGATTTCATTGTGGAACTTCCTGATGCTCATGGGTACAATGCTGTGATGGTAATAGTGGACCTCTACTCTACCCACACCATATGCTATGTTCACTCTTCCACACAGATGACTCCATTCTTACTAGACACTGGCAGGCACCCTTGCATGGGATTTAAACCTTAGGCACACCCCTTTGAGAATGACTCAGTCAATAAGTTTGTGGACTGGATGAAGAGGGCACAGGAGGAGGCAAAAGCTGCATTGGTGAAGGCCAAGGAGGACATGGCATGGTCCTATGATTGCTGACAGACACCAGCCCCAGTTTACAAGCCTGGATACCATGTGTAGTTGGATAGCTCAGACATTAAGAGAACAAGGCCATCCCAGAAGCTGTTGCATCATCATCTTGGCCCTTTCATGGTGGAGAAGAAGGTAGGGCCTTTGGCATACCAACTTAAACTCCCAGCAGGCCTATGCCAATTGCACTCAGTCTTCAATGTTGTCAAGCTATTTCCAGCCTCAGAGGATCTCATCCCAGGCCATCACCCTAAGCCAATCCTACCACCAGTTCTGGTCAATGATGAGGAGGAGTATGAAGTGGAGGAAATCTTGGATAGCAGAATATTCCAAGGGAAGTTACAGTTCAAGGTGAAATGGAAGGGATATAGCATTGAGGACATCTCTTGGGAACTGCAGACTAATATATATGCACTGACTCTGGTCTGGGACTTCTACCATAGGCATCCCAATGCTCCAAAAGCCATTTGAGGCATCTACCCCATTTCAACAGCTGACCAGGCAATTTGTGACTTCTTCTACCCAGTATGTCAAGACACTATATGCTAGAGGGAGGGTGATGTTAGGGGATGTTCCATTCCTCCTCTGTCCTGTTCTCCTTTCTTATGGTTTTCCTTTATTCTCCTTTGCTGTCCCTATCTGCTGGTCCCAGTTCTAGCCCTCAGGCTGCACCAGTTCTCTGTCCACAATTCTGACAAGTGTTGCCCCCTCCACATGGTCTCTTACCAGACCCCTAGATTGTTTGCTGCATTTCTGGCCTACCACTTGTTGTAGGCCTCCCATCTTTAGACCACAGGTACTTTCAACCAAGGGCTATCTTTTGGTTATACTTGCACATGGTCATGTGCTGGGAGTACTGAGATCAAGACCATTTACAATGGATTTCCACTTTTTGATTGGACTCCAGATTTGGTTGTTGTTGGGTGTTTTTTCCAGAAGCTCTAGAGTAAATTTTCTGAACACTGGCATTGGGGATCCTTAGACTTGTTCTCTTTGGATCTCCCTCTGCTAGGTGAGTAGTTAGAACTCTAGAACTTCTTGTAAATACTGAATAGACAATCTCCCTCTGCCAGTTGTGTGATTGAGCTACAGCCTCCAGAGGTCATCCTTACAGACACATC
>JACKQL020000237.1:0-32502 GCA_018296165.2 Termitomyces sp. T153 | reverse complement strand
ATCCTCAGAAGGTATATCATTCTGAGGACCTAAATCATTGAAATCCTCTTCCAGATCAGCTTCATGTTGCTGTTCCCAGCCTTGAAAGATCCTTTGAGCCATAGCTGCATTCAAAGGCCTATGTTCAGGATCTAGATCAATATGCTATTGAACTTTGTTAGTTAAAGTAGCATTTCAAAGAAGTGTTTGACTGACTTCTTGTTCCTGTTGCCTCAATCTTTCCTCCTCCCTCAGCCTTGCCTGATGCAAGATGGCCAAAGCTTGTTGTTGCCTCTCCTGCTCTTCAACCATAGCAATATGTCTCAGCCTTTGCTGCTCCTGCAATGCTGCTAGTGCATGCTGTTGTTGAATTTGGTGGTCTGCCATTACTTCTCTATGAGCATCTGGTCTCACTCTCCTCAGTGCAGGAGCAGGTAGAAGAGGCACCAATCTAGGTAAGGGATTCTGCAAAGGAGCATTCCAACCTTCTGGCAAAACTGTTTCTAGAATGACCATAGCAGCTTGAGCAACAGCAGACTGATTAAGTCTATTGCCTCTTCTCTGTATAGGAGCAGGTGGAGGTGGCACCATTCTAGGGATAGGATTCTGTAAAGGAGCATCCCACCCTTCAGGCAAAACAGTTTCAGGAATCACTATAGAAAATGGATCATCAGCCACTGCTGGCTGCCTAATAGGTCTTCCTGAAGAGCCAGAAGTGGTGGCTATAGATTGGTGATCAAGTCTCAAACCCCCAGTTCCCATACCCCCAGTTCCCATAGATTGATTAATACCCCCAGTTCCCATACCCCCAGGCCCCAATTGAAGTGGTGGGACAACCACAGTATTGATCTGTTCCAAAGATCTATTGTTTCTATTTGCACGACGATCATCAGGATCTGTCATTTGTAACTGTTCAAGTCTCCTCTGAATCCTAGCTTGTTGCCTTTGGCTTTCAGGAGTAGTAGGTGGTTGCCTGAAACATCCATTGTTAAGCATTTTAATAGTCAAAAACCATTAAAATTGACTTGCATGATGAGATATTTGATATATCAATAGCTCAATGTGGTTAAGGAGTTACTAATAAGCTTGTTAGTCAACATCAATCAATCAATAGATGTGACGAAACATACTTTGTCGTGTGGCCTCCTTTCCACAACCTCGGAAATGTCCATTATTTGGTCATATTGTGTCAAAAAACGCGCGAGGCGTGAAAAACAGTGTCCACTAAATCGCGTTTGGCCTTTTTGACACCTGCAGGCTATGTGGCATGTTTCAAACATAGTCAAAAGATTGTATATATGTATTAAAGCTGTCTACTGTAATTTTTTTTGAGAAAAAACCTGTTCCAAGTGTGAAAAACAGCCAAGTTACCCAAAAAGGAAGGTTCTTGGTCAGCCTTACTAAGCAGAAAAGTCGTCGCATTTTTCCCAGGAGTCGTCCCATATATTATAGATTATTTACAGAGAACCAATGCAGCCTGAGGGCTGAAACTAGAACCAATAGATAGAGAAAAGGAAGGGGAATGAAGGAAAACTATAGTGGGGGAAATCTGACAAGAACTGCAGAAGGAGAAGGGCAACCAAATGGGATGTCCCTGACACCCAGTGACAGAGGCACACACCTCATCTGTTGCTCAACTAAAATTCCTCCTCCAGCTCTGGGGGTGATGCACATGCACTGATCTCCTCCAGAGTTGACTCTGACATAGGCTCATCAAGTGGCAGAGCTCTGGCAGCATCCTTTGCAGCCAGCAGCTGCAGGAGGAGCTCCTTCTGCTCTGCTATGGAAAGGTAATGCACCTCCAGGCCCAGGGGGCAGTGCTGTGCAAAGTGCCTGGGCTTCTGGCATCTCTGGCACTGCAGTGGGGCAGCACAAAGCTGTCTGGCAGCATCCACATCCATAGAGATTCCTGGCAGCAGAGAGCATGCTGTAGGGATGGCAGTTGTAGGGGCTGGCATTGGGCAAGCAGGTATGGGGTGGCAGAAATTGGTGATTGGAGCTGGGCACAGCATGGAATGTGGGTGGTGGAGCTCCCTCCAGATCTCCATGAATTGCCACTGGTCCCAGGCCACCTTGTACTACGATGCAATCTTTTCATCATCTGAGTAACCCTCTGCAAGATTGTCAATGTGTTCCACCAGTGCAGGGTGCAGGCCATCCCAGAAGGTGAGGCATAATTGAAGGCCATCAGGGTAAGTGGCCTGCTTGACCAGAGCCCAAAACAAGCCAATGTATGCATCCAGCATACACTTTCCTTGCCTGTATTGCTCCCTATCATGTAGAGTCAAGGCTATCTTCTTGGCAAGGTCTAACAGGTAAAACTCCACATGGAAGTCCTTTTCAAAGGCAGCCCAGTCTGAAAAACTTCCAACACCTCCAGGGCAACAGAAGACTCACAATACATAGGTGGAAGCACATCTGGTCCTCATGTACAACAGTACCCAGGCTATTTTCAATGTGTTGGAGTCAAAGGCATCCCTACTGAGGTGAATGTAGGTGAGGCAGGACTGCAAGAATTGTTCCCTGCCAGAGTAAGTGCCATTGTATGCATCTGGTAGCACAGGGCATAGAATCTGTGGCCCTAGGGTCACTGGAGCTGCAGAGGTGGGTGCAGGCATGGTTAGAGCTGGTTCTGCAGCCAGGGGAGGTGCAGAGGTAGGAGTTAGGCATTTGAGCAGTGCCTGGAGTGATTGGGAGATCAGATCTGTGGTTTGACAGAGGGTAGAGAGTTCAGTAGTGTGATGGGTGAGAGATGATTGCATTAATTGCACCTGGGTTTCTAAGTGTAGCAGGTGAATCCAGGCTTTGTCCTGCAGGGCTGGGGCCTCTAAGGGTGTGTCTGGGTTGGCAAGCTGAGACATAGAACTCTATGATGCTTAATCCTGGTGGAAAAGTGATGGATAGTAGCTCAGAGGTTCCTTGTGGCTGGGAGGGGCTTCCAGACCAGTTCTAGGAGACTTGTTTTGTTGTAAGAGCAACCTCCAGAGCAGCAGATCAGAGTCATGCAGCTAGCAGAGGGGAATCCAAAGTATATTAGCAGAGTAGATGACAATACAATCAGTAACTAATTACCTAGCAGAGGGGAATCTGAAGAGAACAAGTCTAAGGATCTCTGCTGCTTGGCACAGTGCATCAGCAGATGGCAGAGGCATGGAAACTACTGTACAGAAGGCTGGAGCTACTCCTAACTCTAGAATGATAATTACTGAAATAATACTGAGAACTCTGCAGTTCTCTGGAGATCTCTAAGGTTCTAGAATGAGCCCCAGAGATGTCAAACAAGCTGCAGAGGCACTGGAATAGGTTGCAGAGGTTGGAAATGGAAGTTGTCAGGTTCTGCTGACCACAGGGGCTCAGCTACACTGGGCGAGTCCTTACTAGGCAGATGTGATTCCCTGCACTGACAACCAGGCACTCGGAGGTGTTCCAAACATTGGGGACTTGTGAGGATAGTTGGTGGAGATTAGTCTGAGCAAGTCCAGGGAGGTCCGGAGGAGTAGAGGATGAGTTGCAGGGATGGGGAATGGGCTTGGCGGGGTTCAGGCATAAGTCTATGTGTGAGTATTGCAGGTGTGGAGGAGGCCAAGGCTACACGGATGACAGGAGCAGAGCCAGAGTTCTGACAGGGGATCAACAGGAATTGATGGGGTTTGTCATGACCTGTCCCCTGGACCCCTGCACATCGTCCAGCAACCCCCCGATTCCCCAAAAAACCCCCGACGCTCTGCCAAACTTCCGCCCATGCCCCGCACTTATTTCGGCTAACTCTGATGCCTCCCTGGCTAACTCTGACGGCCCCCTGGCCAACTTTGACGCCTTTCCTGCAGCCACTGACACTTACCCTGGATCTCCCAAACTCTGAGAACCACCCCCGCTGTCCCCGATCTTTGCCACCCATCATCAACTCAACACCCTGGTTCCTCCGACCCATTCCGGAGTATCACGACAACCTCGGGGCAACCTGCGTTCCCAAATGATCCCATCAACATATCAACATGGCCCAATCCTTGATTGCAACCGACACCCACCCACTCCATCAAGCTCCACCAAGCCCCGCCACTGCAGCCGACGTAACCTGAAGTTCTCCGGTAGTCAGTATATAAGTCGTTGAGTAGCTCTTCGTACTCTAGTCTTGATATTGCTTAACATTACCTATGGTCTGATTGTTTCCTTCTTGTGTTTCGTGTTTCATTTTCCTTACTCTCAGTCTCCTGGTCTTATCTCAGTCTCCCGGTCTTATCTCAGTCTCCTGGTCTTGTCTTGTCTCCATTTCGTTATCATTCTTGTTATTGTTTCGTATCTTCACTCGAATCTACTCTTGTTCCATATCGACTCCACTCCATTTTGTCCGATGCTGTCTCGGTGACTCCATCCGGCCATTGTGCCCAAGTCTCCTCAAGCTTAACGACCTCATGAACTTCGCGATTATGATTACAAAACCCTGACACTCTTTCACCAGGTCTGAACCTCCCTCTTCGCTTGGTCCCAGACTCCATCAACCCCAATTGATCTCCCATCAAACCCCGGCTCCGCTCCCATTGATCGCGTAACCGCCTACTCCTTTGTGTCCACAAATCTTCCATATGGTCTTCTGCCTGAACCCTGCCAAGCCCGTCCTGTTTCCTCGCAATCTGACTTCTCTGGACCTCCCTGGACCTGTCCAGATCACATCCCACTGACTATCCGCACAAGCCATCAGTGCCCAGAATGCTTTTGAGTGTTTGGTTGCCAGTGCAAGGGGATCACGCCCACCTAGTAAGGACTTGCCCAGTGCAGCTGAGCCCCCGGAGTCAGCGGAACCTGACAGGGTTCAGAGCTGAGCATGTAGCAAGGTCCAGAGTTGGTAAAGAGTGTTGGATGTTTGTAATTGTAACTGCAGAGTTTGTGAGGACGTTATGGTTGAGAGGACTTGAACATGATAGACAGAATTAAATGAGACGAGACAGAGTTGAATGGACTGAGACAAAGACAAGACAAGAACAAGAATAGATTCAGGTGGGACATGGAACAATAACAAAAAGATAACAGACTAGAAGCGAGATAAGACTGGGAGACTGAGAATAGGAAAAACAAGACACGGGACATGAAACACAAGAAGAAACAATCAGAAACACATTAGGAAAGGCCAGTAAGTAGGTAGTTAATCTCAAGACTAGAGTATGAGTAGCTACACTATGTCTTATATACTGACTACTGAAGAGCTCTGGGGATGTTGGCTGTGGTGGCGGGGCTTGGCGGAGCTCAACAGAGTTGATGGGTGTTGGTTATGACCAGAGGGCAGGCCACATTGATATGTTGATGGGGTCAATTGTGACGTGGTCCATTCTGAGGTTGTTGTGATGCCTCAGGGTAAGTCGGGGGAGCCAGGGTGTCGAGTTGATGATGTGTAATGGGGTCAGGCACGGTGAGGGAGTGGTCCCAGGGGCTCAAGAAGTCCAGGGGAAGTGCTGGCAGCTGCGGGGAAGACGTTGGAGTTGGCCAGGGGGCTGTTGGAGTTAGCTGAGAATGCGTTGGAGTTAGCTGGAGTAGGCGCGGAGTGCTGGGGAAGTTTGACAAAGCGTCAGGGGGGGTTCTGGGGGGACGGGGGTTTGTCAGGCGATGTATGGGGCTTCAGGGAATGGGTCATAACAGAAGTCCCCTGACATTCACCATTCATATTCATGGTGTCTACAACATCCTCTAGAATTGTCTTGATGAATGCTGATGATCCCACTGTGCACAAGCTCAGCATGGCCCTAGTTCACAATTGTACAGGGCTGCATGCTCTGTGAGGCACATCCTCATCACTCCTCAGCAGTGTAATCACCATTGAGGAGTCATGTTGACTTTCCATAGCATCTGGGAAGGATCTCAGCCCTGTCGCTCACAGTGCTGTACAATAATTAGTCTACTATTACTATGTGGTAGCATCACATGATTCTACCTATAAAATATTATTATTGTAATTACATGGCAGCACTTTACTTCATACTTTGTAGACAGAATCAATCAACTGGTTTTGACTTGTGAAGTGTGGAGTGTGAACTGTAAGCTGTGCAAACTGTAATGGAAATATTACATTTTTTAAGTCAAACAAGCATTTACTTGTTTGTAAAGCAAAAGCTGAACTATCAGAAAAGAAGTTCACTGCCACTAGTTACAATTAGAATGTTACAATTAGAATGTTAAAATTTTAATGTTAAAATTTTAATGGTCCCTTTCTGCAATGTGCACAGTGGTGACAATAGAAGGTCAGGTGTTTGGGCCTAGGTCTAAACCAGAGTTTGATGGAGCATTGCAGAGTGCTCCACATGAAACATCAGATCTGCCACATTACACCAACATGAGTGATGGTATCAGTGATGGTGTGATTTTTTGGACTTGGTCAAAAAAGTTGTGCACCAACTTTGATAGCAATAACCAACTGATTAGCAACAACATTGAAGCATGGTTTGGGCCCCCAGAATCAGAGCCTAATGGGCTCGGGGGTGGATGGAGTATTGGCAGGAATGTTGGTTGACCAAATGCAGGCTCAAGGTGTGCCCCAGGGCATGCAACATCACCAAATGCAGGTGCAAGTCATGCCTTAGAGCACACAACATCACCCTTTGTCAGGCATGGGCATGGACAATGTGTATGCATTCCAAGGCATAGCACAGCAACTGCCCCAGCTGGCAGTGTTTCTGCAATACTTTGGGCAGGTACTTGTGCAGCTGGCTCAGAGTGGGCAGCCTGCTAAGTGGCAAGGAATGGCCCAACTACAACTATATTCAGCCAAGGACCAATGCCCTTCTTCAATCTATATTTGAGTATGTGGCCCTGATGCAAGGACAGATTCCAATGACAAGTTGGGGCATGATGGCCCAGCAGCAGACTCAGGTACCACAAGTGGCAGTATAGCAATAGGCTCTAATGGGCCAACTTCAGATTGTTCCTGCTGTGGCTCTTGCCACAGCACCACACTCAGACAACATCCACCCAATGGACATGGAAATAGAGGCACCATCAGCATGTCTGATGTGGACTGCATAGTTGGACTCCCTTCATGTTTACATAGTAACCAAGAGGAAGAATGGGAGTGTTGACAGCTGTTCTCCCCAGAGGAACAAAGCAAGGACAAGTGGATCATGGAGAACAGGTTCTGCAAGGAGCACACAAGAGAGAAGGGCACCATCCCCCTGGCATGAAATGCCACCACAGGGGTCTCTTCCACCATGAGCAAGAGACTTGACTCCATGTTGGGGCAAGTATGACAAATATAGGCCACAGCACATCCCCCTGGCATGAAATGCCACCACAGGGGTCTCTTCCACCATGAGCAAGAGACTTGACTCCATGTTGGGGCAAGTATGACAAATATAGGCCACAGCAGGAGCCATGATAGCAAATGCTCTTGCTGTCAAGGCATTTAGCAGCTGAGAAGGGCAAAGGACATGTGGAAGGGGAGGTGCTGAGTCAGAAAGAGATTCCCAACCATGGAATTGTTGAGACAGAGACTGATCCAAGTGGGTCAGGACATACTGCTAGGGATTGAAATGCTGCAGAACTCACTCACAAGAATAGTCCTGGGAAGGCTACTCAACATGATCAAACTGTTGCAAAAGCAACAGTATAACATGGTGAAGCAATTCACCCAGGTACTCAAGAGATGGGTGCCCACACCAGGGGAGGCACTTCATACTGAAGTGAAGCATGTAAGGGTGTTACTGCCTCCAGGGGCATTCACAGTAGTGGATGCAACAAGTTAAGGTAAGGCCTCTGGAATTTAGGTTAGAACACTTGAACTGATGTTCACTCTAAAGGAGGCTGTGGGTGCAGTGCCAGAAATTGGAGGCATTGTTGCATTGCATGCTCCCAAAGCCTCAAAAGGCCAGATGAATCAGGAATATGACATTGAGCACCTTCCTATACTGGCTTTCCTTGCAAATGTGCTGCTAGCTGCCAAAGCAGGCAGCATTCAATTTTTGGTGATGCAAACTGTGAACATGCCACATGCCAGCTACTCTATGTTTGTCCTTGATGCAGACAATTGCCTAGATGAGGAGGTAGAGAGTATTGTGCCTGCAAGCTGGATAGGTCCAGCAATGGGTGCACATGTGCACCCAGCTGGCAATGCAGAGGATGAGGTGGCTGAAACAGTCAGCAACAATAAGTCAACCAATGAGGAAGACATGAGGAAGACACAGTCTAATAAAAATGTGCCCAGAAGGCAAGTAATATAAAGAAAGAGACCAGGCATAAGAAGCTTGCTGAGGAGGCCCATTGCAAGCAAGGGAGAAGTGACAGGAGTCAATAGCACAATATGTGCTACATTATTGTCATCCTGGACTGCTGAATTTGGTTCCAGGACTAGCATTTGACTGGGCTTACCAGATTCACTGGTGAACCATCTTTGGGTTTGCCCTCACTCACTTGATGTCTCCACAGGAACAAGTGAGGTCAGCATTTGCTGAGCAAATGGCCTTCATGTTTGCTTGTCCTGGTATGTATCAGGAGGCCATAGACATGTACAACCACACCCATCCCAAGGTGCCATTTGACAGTGTATTTGCTACTTTTCAAGTGCACATTCACCAGCCAGTCTTCCATGACCACCAAGCAGACCAGATCACAGATGATGACATTATCCATGTATTGCTTCACAACTGGATCCCTCCTGAGTTTGTGAACTACTGCTATATGTTCAGAGTGGTATGCTTGAAATACCATTTCCACAAACACCATGACCATCATCCTGAAATGGAATACTTCATGATTAATGATGCTTGTCATTGATGTCTTACAATTTATGGCACTCCTGAGACTATCATCAAATGGGATGGCTGATACACTCCTCTTGATGAGGACATTGATTGCCTCAATGCACTGAGACAGTGCAAGGCTGGCTCAAATTAGCATTATAAGCAATGTGGCCTATATTATTTGGTGGGAATGAACTCTACCAGAGCTAGCCTGTGGCAGAGGATGGCAGCACACAGTTTACCCACTTGTGTGCACTCCACACCAGCTACAGAGGAAGCTGGTCCCTCCTCATCAGATCCACAGGCCCAAGGCCTGCAGCCTGCAGGAGTTTATAAGACCCAATTGTTGCTGAGCACAATCTTTGGCATTTCTGATTGGACAGCAGCTGATCATATTGTACATGACCATGCACAAGTCATGACACTTATCATGTAGGGTCTAGCCCTAAGGTTTGGAACAATGTAGCTTTTGCACAGGATTCTAGCAACTACAAGACTTATGGATCATGAGCCTCATCACATGGAGTCTGGACTTTGGATCTAGAACAATAAGGCTGAGACCTTTCTTAGCAACAATTGCTAGTGACATTACCTGGCAACAATTATACCTCCTTTCAAAAATGGATATATTAAAGGACATGTGATTTCTTACTTATCATTTTTTGTCTGGCTTACAAACATACTTGAATGGCATCTACACTTCAGGTATTGACATCAGAAATGCTCTTTTCTTGTGATTGATAATTTTTACACATTTATTTGACATCATGTACATATACTTGGTTACCATACTGACATCCAGTATATATCATAAACACTTTGGCAGATGCCATTTCTGGTGGCAACTAATATTTCCTTTCTGAATACTATACCTACAAACAGTATAAATACTGCTTGTACATAGAGACAAGACAACAAACAGAGTACTATTCCCCTCATTAGCTCTCAGCTTACCAGCTTCAGATTTCTTATTGCTCTCTCTTATCATTGCCAACAACTTAGCAACAAGTCTTGATGCCCTGACCTTGATCTAGCATGGGTGCCAATTGCAGGTATCCTTAGTGTTATTATGACATAGCAACACTAGCAACTATAGCTAGCAAATAGTTTATGTTCATCCTCCAGTTCATCTTACACTTGTTCATTCCTTGTTCCCCACTCCCTTTCTATTGCTTAGTTCCCCCTTTCCTAGTGACTCTTTTGCCTTTGTTCCTCTCTCTTTATACTATCCAGCAACCTTTTGTTACTGTCTAGTGAATTAGGCTAGCAATAACAACACTTTTCACTTGACTCCTCATACCCCTCACATCCATTAGCTCTTGCTTTCTGGGATGGTTACTGACTTGCCCCCTATTAACTTCCTATTGCCAGCTACCCTATCTAGTTGTTAGTGTTTAGGTCTTCCTTTTGTCCCTGCATGGAAGCTAGGCAGCATAGGAGCACATCAGAGTACCTGGCTCCAGTTTGAGTTATGCCAATCCCAATGTACTCATAATCACTGCCTGTTGATAAGGCTGAACTGTTGTATGAGTAGGCACATCACTCCTCATCTCATAGTGCATTATTGTCCATGCATTCACTCAGATCATGTTGTAGTCCAAAGGGGGGGAGTGTAACAGACTATACCCTTATGCATATCTTATCTATACAGTATTGATTACATAAGACAATATTTTGTTGTTCTACACTACATACAGGAATCCTAATGATTGGGATACTTCTATATCTGTGTGAATGCAAGACTACAAACCATTACCATGTTACACTCTCTGACATTTCTTAGTTCAGTAATGGGTCTCATTGAGCAGGCAGATGGTGTCCAACCACATTGTGATATTGGCAGTATCATTGATATTGCACTCAATGTAGGTAGTTGATAAAGCAGAATCCAGCTTGGCCTCAATCTGAGTCCTGAGCTAGACAAGTTCAAAGTGAGACAGTGTACCCAATGGCAGAGCAGTTTTTGTAAATGCAAGACAAAATTCCAGAAGGTCTGCTTGGTGTGACTGAAATTGGCAGACAGGGTATGGATTCAATATTTTGCCTTCCAATTATGCAGCAAGTAAGATGCATGGAGTTTTTTCATCAAGTTGACAAAGGAGAGAGCAATGATACAATTGCATTGACCAATGATGGTCTTTAATTCCAACAAGTATCTGGTAAATTTGGTCAGCACTTTCAACCTCCTTTGTCTCTAGGAAACCAAGGCACACAATTGCAGATTCCTTGGCAACCTTGGGTGTGAGATCACCCTCATTCAGTATTGGAGGTTTGATGTAGCAGTCCTTGACAGTTGCCATCATAACTCTGGAGTTGGTCCATTGGGTGTTGATAAGACCCAACTGTCACTGAGCACCATTACTGACATCTTGGACTATCTTATCTGAGCAGCACTTGATATGGACACAGCACAAGTATGTATGAGTCATGCAACTTTATCACATGGGATCTAGCCCTAAGGTCTGGAATAATGTAGCCATTACATGGGATCCTAGCAACCACAAGACTTCTGGATCATGAGCCTCATCACATGGAATCTAGCCTTTGTATCTAGAACAATAAGGTCAAGACCTTCCTTAGCAATGATCACTAGCAACCTTGCCTAGCAACAACAATACCTCTTTTCAAAAACAGATATATTAAAAGCCATGTGACTTCTTACTTATCATTTTTCTTGTCTTGCTTACAAACATACCTGAATGGTGTCTACACTTCAGACATTGATGTTAGGTATGCTCTTTTATTGTTACTGACATTCATTATGCATCTTGTTGACATTGCATATATATACTTGGTTACCATACTGACATCCAATATGTATCATGGACACTTTGGCAGATGCCATTGCTGGCAGCAACTATATTTCCTTTCTGAATACTATATCTACAAACAGTATAAATACTGCCTGTATATAGAGACAATGCAAGGGGTGAGTGCAGTGAGCCAAGCAAGGCAGTGACACTGGAGTTCTCACAATCAGTTCACTGGATAGACCTGGGGAACACTGCTATTGATTGGTCAAAGGATATTCTATCCTTGTGACTGGTTTATATACTACATCTGTGGCTATGCTATGACTAATACTATATGTGGTAAGTGGCCCAGATATGCTAAGCAGTAATTACTATCAATACATCAAAAGGAGAAATAGAGTCTGATGACTATGAAGGGCTGACTAGTACAAGACAAAAGGGGAATAGGAGTTGTCAGGCAGCCAGTCTGGTAACATACTATGTGGCTAAGTCCAAAATAGGGTTGGACTACCCACAGAAGGGTCATCCCCTTACATGGAGTGTCATAAGTTTGCTGATACATTCTCCAAGAAAAGAGTAACATTCTCTGCCACTATCCATCAACAAGTAAAGATGTCATGTGGCCCAACCTCTGCCACCAGAGTCACAACAATCCATGCAGACATTACCCCCACTTACATTAACATTCCATTTGCTGCTTAGTCTGTCACTAATGAACCTGCTAAACAAAAAGGTGTCCAGGTAAAGAAGAGGTACAAGCCTGTTGCTATGAAAACCAAACCTGTCACCAGCCACATTAGCAAAGACTTTCAAATCAAGCAACAAATTATTGGTAACCCACTAGCAACAATGCTACCACTCAACCCAAATCTGCCACTATTCATACTGACACAGTGATTCACTAGCAAACAACAAGCAAAACTCATCTTAATGATATTTAGGCTACCCAATACTTTGATAGGCATATTCTCAAAATCTTTACTGATATCAAGTGTTTTCTAAATGACATTGGAGTACCAAGAATGCAAACCCAATCTAGGGCTTTCTATTTGGAGATGAAATAATAGCATCATACTCATTGCAACAAGGGGAGAAAATGTCACAACCCACTCCCTGGACTCCTAATCTTGTTCCCAACCTGCTTGCTTCCCCAGAGCTCCTCCTGACACCCCATTGAACTCCTCCAACCCTTGTCCACCCTCTGCACCCACTCTGGATAACTCTGACACTTCCCCAGCAAACTCTGATGGCCTCCTGGCTAACTCCAATGCCTTCCTTGCAGCCGTCAACACTTTCTCTAACTCTCCTGAGCCCCTGGAACCATCCCTCACCATTTCTGACCCCACTGTATGTCACCAGTCCATCAACCTGATTCACCCAATCTACTCTGGAGCATCACAATGACCCTGGGACAGCCCACATCTTCAACTGATCCCATCAGAATATCACCATGGCCTGTCCCCTGATCACAACCAACACTCATTGACTCTGCATGGCTCTGACAAGCCCCACCACCACACCTGCTGTCCCCCAGAGCTCTCCAGTAGTCAGTATATAAGTCATAGAATAGCACCTCATACTCTAGTCTTGATATTGCCTTACCTGATGTGTTTCTAATTGTTTCTCTTTTTGTGTTTTGTGTTCTGTGTTATGTTTCCCTTTTCCTCAGTCTCCTAGTCTTATCTCAGTCTCCCAGTCTTGTCTCATCTCCAGTCTTGTTATTGTTCTTGTTATTGTTTTGTATCTCCACTTGAATCTATTTTTGTTCTCATCTCAATCTTGTCTCAACTCTTTTTCTTGTTTGACTCTGTTTCCATTATTGTGTTCAAGTCCTCTCAACCTTAACACCTTTACAAACTTCACACTTACAATTACAAACTTCAAACAACCTTAAACCAACTCCAGACCTCGCTATTCACTTGGCCCCAAAACTCATCAACATCTGTTGATCCCCCATCAAGCTCCAGCCCTGCTCCCATCACTCACATAGCCTCTGCTTACTCCACATCCTCAATACTTGCTTCCAGACTTGTACCTGGCACCCCAGCAAGTCTAACCCCTTCCCTGCAACCTGTCCTAGACTTCTCTTGACCACTTGGGACTTGTTTGGATCACTCGCCATCACTTATCCTCACAAGTCCTCAATGTCTAGACCTTCTCCAAATGCTGAGTTATCAGTGCAGGACATTGCATTGATGAGTCCCAGTTGTTGCTGAGCACCATTTTTGGACTTAGCAGCAGCTGACTATTTTGAATTTGGCACAAGTCACAATACTCAGCATATGGGGCCTAGCCCAAGGTCTGGACTGAGGTAGCCTTAGCATGGGACTTTAGCACATGGAGCCTAGAACTTGGGCCTAGATCAGCAAGGCCTAGACCCTTCCTAGTGACTTTAGTGATCCTAGTGACTCTGGCAACAAAACGGCATTATCTCACTATGTATGGACATATTGCCAGATGCATACCTTTTTGCTATCATTCTCTTTGTCAAGTTGACCAACATACTTAAATGGCATCTACATGTCAGAGACTTTGCTTATGGTTTTTTTCACTTAGTTACAGACTGATGCCTTGTACAGACCATAAACACATTGACAGATGCTGTTGCTAGTGGCAACTATTTGCTTACTTTCCCATACTATACTTTGGAACCATATAAATACTGCCTGTACATAAACACTTGGACAGGAGAATCAACTCAGATAGATCCCCCTCACACTGAATCCATCTATCTCTAAGCCTACCAGCTTGAGATTTCACTTTGCCTATACTTTCCCTCTATTCCTTACTTGCTGTTGACTTTGACTTAGCAACAAGTCTTATCACCTTTGACCTTGATCTAGTGTGGTACCAACTACAGGTGCCCTTTGCTTTTCCTATTACCACCTTCCTTTTTCTACTCTACTCCCTAACCCCTCTACCTCTGTTAAGAGTTTGCCTTGTCTTAGCAATGCTTCTTGACTTCACCTATTCTTCTTTCTGTCACTAGTGACTCAGGATAGTGATAGCGATCCTTCCAACTTCACCTTTCAACACAACATTGGTTCTTGTTCTCTGGGATGGTTACTGACTCACCCTCTACTATTAACTTCCTATTGCCAGCTACCCTATCTAGTAACTAGTGTTAGGTTCTCTCTTTTTAAGTTTCCTCACCCAGTGTAGCTGAGCCCCCATGGTCAGCAGAACCTGACAGAAAATAATGTTGAAAGAATATTGAAATACATGACTCATTATATACAGGAAACACCAATTGTCAATCAAAGTTAGTCAGCAACCACTGCTGCAGACATATTAGTAATACTTTAATAACAATAAACATAGGTGTTGGTAAGAAATAACCCAGCCAAACACTTCAAAGTGGTAAATGTCAGTAGCTCTCAGCTTCCCAGCTTCAGGTTTCTTTTCTGCCCTCTCTCATCATTGTTAATGGCTTAACAACAAGCCCCAGTGACCTCATACTTGATTTAGTGTGGGTGCCAATCACAGGTACTCCCACTTGCACTTTCATTCCATCCCTGACCCTTTTTTAGTGCTCTAGTTCTCTGAGACATTTACCAACTCACCCTCATTGTTTCCTATTGCCAGCTACCCTATCTGGTTGCCAATGTTTAGGTTTCTTTTGTTTCTCCACACAGCAGCTAGGTGGCATAGGAGCACATCAGTGTGTGGTGCAGGAGCAGAAGATGCAGGAATATCCAGTGCAAGTATAACAAGTGGTGGTGTGAATCCATCATAGTCCATAGTGGCAATGACAGAGAGGAACATAGGTGCCAAGTACAAGCATGACTATGTTTTGTTAAGGGATCTGGTGTGCAAGGAGTGCATGGCAGTTTGCTGGATTGCCAACATGACAGTTCCCATGTCTGGTTTACTCAGTATATGCAGCTGTTTTTGGGCTTAAAAGCCTCTGGAGACAGTAGCTAATGCACACAGGACAGAACAGACTAAGCAGTGTTGTTGTCAGTGTTGGTCAAGGTTAACTGAAATGCAATGATCAAGTCCTAAACAATAGCAGAGGTAGCTGTTCCAAACAAAGTGAAAGGATGTTAGTCCCCACTGATTGTGTGGCAGCAGAAACAGGACCTTGCTATGTTCCAAGCAAGTAGAGATACACATATATACTAAGGAGAATGTAAGGCAAAAGGAAAGGAAAAATGATTGAAGCCCAACTGCAGGTATAAATGGTGGAAATAAAATGGCAACTCCAAAATAGGGGCAAACAGTACCATGAATGGAATGCAGTAATTGTAGGATTACACAATTATATTCATGTGGTTTTGCATTATCTAGTTGAAGTAATGTGATATTTATCTGGTCAAACATCAATTGCCAAAGTTAGACTATGTAAGGGCAACCACTGGAAGCTATGGCTAAGTCACACAACTGGCAAAGGGAGATCCAAAGTCTATTCAATACTGTAAAGGGTCTATGGACATAACTACTCACCTGGCAGAGGGAGATCCAAAGAGAACAAGTCTAAGGATCTCCCTGGCCAGGTGTGATGCTTCAGGAAAACTTCTAACCCTAACCCAAAGGTGAAAAGTCCAGAGATTGAACCCAAAATAGAAATCCATCATAAACAGCCATGATCTCTGGACTCATGGCACATGACCACAAACAAATATAATCAGAAGATAGCCCTTGGTTGAAAGTACTTGTCACCAGAAGATGGGAGGATGAAAATGAAAGGCAAGCCCTGAATAAAGGAAACAATAGGAGGGGCAGATATGAGCAGTCCCCTGACAGACTAGGCTTTGAGTAACCAAAGTAAAGTCTTCCTGAAATTATATAAAAATGATAAAAATTTCCAGTATTCAAATTATAATTCTGTCTAAAATATTACCATTATGTCTGTCTCAACCAATGTATCCCATGCCATGTATTGTGATATATTTTAAGCACCTTTTTTCTGATGGGGGGTATGATCCTTCTTTTGCTCTGGAGTGACCTTGGTGTGTCCCATGATAGCCCAACAGGATGAAGTGACCTGTTCCTCACTTCAGACTACATTGATTATAGCACAAGTGGGATCAACTGTACTAACAAAGCATTTCTGGGAAAGATGACTTTGAGCCTGAGTTTGATTTTGTGAAACCCATACATTTGCTCTGCTTCTTTGGATCTGGATTTTGTCATTGATTTCATAGGTTTCCCTCACACTTTCCTTGTGGCTTGTGGTGTAGAGGTCTTATATGACCAAATTATACTCTTCAGGACAGGATGGCAAAAGACCTAGGTGACCAGTTCATTTACTATAATGCAAAGGATGCTTTTCATGACTACTTTATCTTTGAGTGGCATGAACCAGAACAGACCAAAACCCTCAAGGCCATTGTAAAATGGGTACAATGATAGTGTACATTAGCTGTGGATTAAAATATAGTTTGTGAGGAAGACCTTTGCTGAAGATAAATGATTTCCCTGTGCAACCATTCAGAACTCTGATTTTCCTTGGCTGGTTGAAATGACAGCAATGAGCTTGCCCTCAAAGTCATTGAAAGTTCAATTTTGACATCATATATGGGGATTCTACCTGATTAGACCAACAACCTGATTCAGTTTTGGTCCTGATAAGGTATTGGGAATTTTTCTGACAAATGCTGGTATAGTATGGTAAATACTCAAGCCGAATCAAGACGATTATGTACCAAGACAAAGACAGAATGGCGACTCCTTTTCCTACCATTCTGAAACCCAGTCTCACCAACAACCTACAGTGTTTGGTCACTCAAAATAGGCATCTCGCGACCTGATATTTTGAAATGGTATCTCCTCCCACAAAACTGAGTAGGTTTGTCTCAAACTCTTGCAATATACTACTCCTAAGGATAGCTTGCAGGTGAACGTAGCCAATTTTCTCAATGTCGAGTTTGATTTTTTTTTGACCTGAAAGTGGACTTGGACCCTTTTTTTCCTTATTAGGTTATCTAATCACATCTAATCTACCTGATGAATCTTTTCTTCCATATCTCTCGACCTAATTTACGAGCATGTACGTGTTCTGTATCTTTGCTTGTTGGGATCGACAATTCCTTTGGGCATTATAATGCATGAGGATGGTACAATCGGCGCTCTATAGTTTTGACTTTTTCCGTTCGAAAAGTGGACTGTATTACGTAATCTGCAACAATTTTTTTATTGCATTTTTACGACTAGGTTTCCTTCTAAATTTTTGGTTACTACACGAGAGGTTGAAAATTGAGGGCACTGAAGACAGGTCGGGTTTATTCGCAGTACACTGTACATATTTCTCTACACCACACTACCGACACACCCACACTGTGTTACACGGTTCATTTGACCACAATTCCTCCAAAAAGTGCATCCTTGAAGAGCTGAAATGAAACGACAACTTCGTACTTGTACTAGGCAAATAGGGAAGATATCATCTCAATATCGTGTGCCTCCAGGGATGAGTTTCCCGCCTTGAACCTCCTTCGGACGCATTACCGTTTCGCTGTTCAGTCCGATGGGATATCGCACTTCTCCAGCACGTCCACCCCAGTCGAAATCAATTAAATGAACCTGTACGTCATGGGAATTGAGGGAGGCAGGATCAATGAGAAGGTTGGCAGCTCGGATATCACCATGCACGAATCCATTTTGATGAAGTGTTCGAACAATTCCTTTCACCTTGTTTTTCACCTTTTCCTGCAGTTCTTTTGACAACGGATAATGATGAAGAACGTGGTATTTTGACCGGTCCATGATGACCACCTTCCACCCTCCGGGGACCTCAATGATTTTCTGCAACTTCGGTGCCATTTGATGCATCGCAAGGAGATTATGTGCGTCCGCAGAATACTCATGCTGTGTAAATTTGACAATACACTCTTGGAGATCAGGTTGGTCGGAAGTGGCGGTGAAGAGCAATTTGTCTGTTTCAAGTTGCGCGGTATAGTGCAGGCCGACTTCTTGACCATTTTCATTACGATATGATGTTAGGTATGGGTATCGGGGAATGGCTCCAAGGTTGGATCGCTCGACGGGGGCGCTTGTGGATTCGAGAAGTGCGTAATGTGCCTGAATAACATGGACTGCTTCCATTAGGGCATCCAAGGTAGCCGCCACCTCATATCGTGCATGTAGCTCGTTCCAATTGGCAGTCAGGTCAATGCCTCGGCATAACGGCTCGACTTTGACACGCTGTCCATCCCAAATAGCGGCATAGAAGTTGAGTTTTGAACCTGAATATCCTATGAAACAGTGTGTACTGATGAAGGTGCCGCCATACTTATACCTGAATCGACGACAAGAATAGAGGGGAAACACGTATTTCGATTACCGAAGTCAGGCAGTGCACGCATGAAAAAGCTGACATAATATAACGCCGCTTGGAACATAGCAGATCCATCTTCATTTTTACACTTTCGTATTGCTGCCGGTATGATCTTGAAGGCGAGGTGTCCATCCGTAACGTATTCAGTATCGCCTATCTTCTCTGCATGAAACTGTAAACCCAGGCACTCGGAGAAAACCTTTGCAATAGCTTCCCTCCGGGGGGCTTCCACTGAATACCACTCACATCCAACTTGTGTAAGGTGAACAAGGCAGTTCATAGCCTTATTGGAGGGGGGTTGTTTGCAACGATCCCTGAAGATACCGAAGGCACGTTCGTATAGTGCAATAGGGATGGTACTGGGCTCATAGGGCCGGTTGACAGTGATCAATTTGTCCTCGCCTACAACGTTCCGAAAGGTGGCAGGCCGAGCCAGAGATGACGGCGCAACGTCGGTTACTCTTTTCAAGCGTTTTACGAGCGTTGTGGTGTCATCTTCCTCACGTTGATGTTTTTGCGGCAAGTTGACTATGAAAAGATATGTGTAAGGGGTCATGTATCAGTGAGAGGACTCTACCCTGTGGAAGTTGCAAGATAACCTGGAGAAGCCGCTGATTAGGTGCCGCGTTCCAGTACTCAGAAACGAGCTCAAACTCCATGAGGCGCTCGACATCATTACTATTTGCTTCGATCGAAAGATCATTGATAACCTCTTTTAATTTCTCATTCGCAACAACGACGCCAATATCCTTGGTGGGCTTCCAGAGCTTCATCAACATCTGATCGTATGCGGCGAGTGTTCGTGGATTCTGGGACTGAATTTCTTTTTTTAACGCAGAAACATTGGTGTCAGAACCGACTTCGACGGTGAAAGGGGAAGCGCCGGATAAGAGTTTGCCTCTTCCATCCACGACGACGCAAATTATTGGCCACTTCGAAGGCATCAGAGGTTGTTGTTTCAGTTGTTTTTACGAAAGAACGAGTTTCAAACCAACGTTACATGAGTATGACTATCACGTGCCACTGTCATGTGTCCATGATGAGGAGAAGCGACATTTGTTCGGCCAGAAGAACTCGTTGCACCCTTTGAAGGTCACACGAGCGGAATCGTCTTCGACATCTGACTCTTATCATCGTCCACTTCTTTCCCGACTAACGTTAGACAAATTCATGTCTAGCATGGAAAATCGTCGTGATTCTCCTACAACACAAATCACAGCGCAGACCAATGGCCAGAGCACTTATCCGAAAACCAGCAATCCAGAACCTATAGGCACTACGAAACTTGTGTATGCATGTCCTGTCCCCGACTACTCGCATGCTTCCAACAGAAACGATCTACAACGCGACGTTTGTCGTGCAGGGAGCATAAAGAGCCTTCTTTCCTGCCCGAAACAATGCGTGCGATGTTCACAAGAAAAGATTATGCATGTGAATTTCTGTACTTCTCGTACTAGTACTACAAACCACATTTGAAACGAAATTCTTCACATTTGACGTGTTCCCCTTATCCATGTCCTATATATACTGATACAAAGGTCGTCGAAGATTCACCTATAGCATATTTAGTTACAAGGGGTCAATTTTTATATATGTCGTTGTAGTACAAGTAGCCTGCGGTTGTCCCAGTTTGCGTCATTCAAGATCAAATCTATCGCATGAGAAGTCAAGTTCAATTACATTAAAAGCGTGCGCCAGAGGTGGCTTTGGCAGGTCAGCAGCTTCGAGTTCAGCTTGAACCTCATCCAAAGGTTCCATAAACTGCACTTTCAAGTCCTCCCACATCTTAAGTTCGTGCTCTGATACGAAAACATGAATCAAATGATTGACTGACTGGTCCGAGGAAGAATACCGTGCAGCTTCCCAGAGCGATGCATTGCGTAGTCAGTGATTGTCAACTCATGCTTGTTCTAAACACGGACGCTAGGGGTATATTGAGAAATAAAGAATGTCCTCTAAGACGAGAAACATCATACCAATGGTCCCTTCGTGAACCCTCATTGGCGCAAGATCTGACTCAGTAGCCTTCTTAAATTCGTTATAGGAGACTATACGCAAAAATGAGAGTGAGATTACGACAGACATGGTCATCAACCGGCCTCCATGAGGACGAAAACCAGTCTCATAGCTTGCGCCCCCTTGAAATGAAAATGAGGCCTCAACAACACTCGAAAGCGGAGAGAAGAGTGTCCCCTACCAGGTTAAAATGAGTCGCTTCTTCCTCCATACTCTTCGTATATCAATCCTATGAAATCCGTTGCCGCGTGACGGTGATAATACTAGAATGTGGAATATTGAGCGGCGCATCGTCATGACCTAAACAATGTCAGTGACTTACCGGTGGATGGAACGTCCCATTTGCGACATCCCAAAGGGGGCTGGATACCAGGACCTACCTGTCGCAGTAGTGTGCTGCTCCAGGTCCCCTTAGTGAAATGGTTAGCGAAGGAAGCTTAGCGAACAAAGTTACTTACCCGTCATCGGATTGTTTCCTCATCCTTGACCGCGTCCTCATTGACTTCTATTGCCTCTGCCTCCCCTTCTCCCTCGCCCTCAACTTCCCCTCTGCTAGCCATTGGCTCAACCTCAGCAACCGTCGATAAGGGAGTCATCTCCCTCATCTCCACATCCTCCGCCTCCTGCTCGCCCTCCTCGCTAGCGACAGTCCTTGGTCGCTTAGCGCTAGCGACCGGCATCAAACTTGACACTTGTTTTTGTGCCAAGGGCACGTTGTCACTGCCATCATTGTCGCCATCATCTTCTCGGTCGCCACTCTTGTCCTCGCTCTCCACAACCTCCTTGCTCTTCTCCTGTTGCTTGCCCTTAGCAACTCCACTGCCTCTGACCCTTGACCCATCCTGCAATGTCAGCAAAAGCAGGCTGGAATGTTTTGCCAACTTCTTCTGCAATTCCACAAACACCCATGCCTGTCAAACAGAAGAGGCCCTTGCCACAATCCTCTTGGCAAACTTTCTGCCAGTACTTCTCAACAACTTCCTGTTATATAAGCAGCTCTTCTGCATGCTGTTGCATCAATAGCAAGGCAGGGCCTTTATGGGGTACCAGCAGCCCTCTGGGTCATTCTCTGCCCAGCAGTTGTCACACTAAGAGTTGTTAGCAAACCATGTAGCAAAAGGTGCTAGAAGACTTATTGCTCCCTGTTGTTGTTTGAATGCTTGTTGCCTCTCTAGCAACATAGTTGCTTTCTCTTTTGCTTTCTCTGATACTACTCCAGCTCCTATCCCTATGTCTACCACTGTCAAGGCCTTCCACTAGCATAGCAGAGTCTCCAAGCACTTGTCAGTAAAACTATCTTCAATCTGTTCTTGCAAAACTATTAGCAAATATTGCCAAGCATTAGCAAGAGAAAGAGAACTTACTTTAAGTTGTTCTTCTTCTGCTTCTTCTTCTCTGGCCTTTCCCTTCCCCTTCCCTTTGCTTCTTGGGGTTGTCACCAACCCCTTAGCAACACTACCAGCTGCAACCTTGGGAGTCAAGAGGCTGGCCTCCATAATGTCCCCATGATTTGCTCTTCCTTGCCCCTGCAGCCCTCACTCCACCCCTCACCCTTCACCACTGCTAATGCACCTAGCAGGTGCTGAAAGAAGAATTGGTTATCCAGCAACAGGTCATCAAAAAGCTAATATTACCTTAGCAGTGTCACTGGCACTAGTGACTGCCTGGGCACTTACTGTCATTCCCACCATCAGATCTTCCAGCAAAAACTCCAACAAGGGATTGGCAGGAGCCTAGTGAAGTCATTAAGGTTGTTGCTAAGAAGGAAGTAGACCAAAACTTACAAAGTGCATGTTGAAAGGCCAAATCCACTCTTCACCTCAGTACTGCTCATAGAGCTGGCAACACTCCCTCCTTACTTGTTGCCAACTCAGGTCACTCAACTTCACTCCCTGCAGTCTTGAACCATTGAAGCTAGGTTTTGAATATGGCAGTGACTGCCAAGCAAGGATCCTTTGCCAACAATGCACAGGCCAGGGCAAGCAAGTGGTCAACCCAATCAAGAAAAGTGTGGGCCATGGTGATCTTCTCCAGCTAAGAGGCAAGTTCCAAGGACATGTTGATAAGATCTAGATTAAAGGAGAGATAAGATGACAAGTGGGAGTATTGACAAAGGCCAAGCAAAATTGCCAGCTGTTTTTATTCTCATTAATCTAGGTACACAGACCAGGCAAATGATCACAAGACTTGGTGTTGACTGAGGACAGTCAAGATTTCAGCATAGGGGAGGATCATAAGACTTATTTGTTGCTGAGCACCATTTTTGGCATTTCAGACTGTGTGGCAGCTGACCATTTCAATGGGGCACAAGTCATGACACTCAGCATGTGAGGCCTAGCCCCAAGGTTTGGAATGACATAGCCTTTGCATGAGATTTTAGCAACCACAAGACTTGCCAATCACAAGGAACATCATGAGGAATCTGGACTTTGGGTCTGGAACAACAAGGCTAAGACCTTTTGTAGCAACAATCACTAGCAACTTCTTGCCAACAATCCAGCTTTCTCCCACCAAATATGGACATATTGCCAGGCATGCAACTTCTGACTTATCATTTCTCTTGTCAAGCTTACAAATATACTTAAATGGCATCTACACTTCAGGTATTGACATCAGACTTGCCCTTTTTGAGCTTTATTGCAATTAGGCAATGCATAGACTTTGCTTATAGTTTTCACTTAGTTACAGATTGATACCTCATATGAACTATAAACACTTTGGCAGACACTGTTGCTAGTGGTGACTATTTGCTTACTTTCCCATACTATACCTTTGAACAGTATAAATACTGCCTATACATAGACACTTAATCATCAAACCGAGTCCTACCATTGAACCTCACCTTTATCAAATCATGCTACTCTCTCTATCTCTAAGCTTACCAGCTTGAGATTACATTTTGTCTCTATTGCTTGCTGTCTCCCTCTCTATCCCTCAACAACAGATTTGCGACAAGTCTTGCTGACCTCATTGACTTTGTGCAGCACCAATTATGGGTGTCCTTAGCATTATTTTTGAATTAGCAAAGCTAGCAGCTGCAGTTAGCAATTAGTTTGTATTTGTCCTCCTTTCAGTCTTTCATCATCACCATTCCCCATTCCCTACCAAACACTTCTTACACTGCTTAAGTTTGCTTGGTCTTAGCAACACTTTTGCCTTCATTGGTTTTCCTATTTGCTCAGCAACTTCTCATTACTACCTAGCAATTTTAGGCTAGCAATAACAACTCCTTCCACTTCACACCCAAACCCACATTAGCTCTTGTTCTCTGGAACAGTTACTGACTTGCCCTCAATTATTAACTTCCTACTGCCAGCTACCCTATCTAGTGACTAGTGTTAGGTCTTCTTTTTAGGTTACTGCATGGCACTAGGTGGCATAGGAGCATATCAATGGGTCTAGAGGTCATGGTGTGCTTGAGAGTACTGAAGGCTGTCTGCTCCAAAGGTCCCCAACTCCACATAACATTCTTTCCAGTGAGGTTGAATAATGGGTGGGCATGGTACAAGAAGTCCTGGATGAATCTCTAGTAGAAGTTTGCAAAACAAAGGAATGCCTGCACCTCCTTCTTGTTCTTGGGCTCCAGCCACTCTGCCACACCTGCTACCTTCACTGAGTCCATCTCTGCAGCTCCATGCAAGATGATCAGGCCAAGGTATTCAATCCAGGTCTGTTAAAACTCACACTTCTCCAGCTTGAGGTAGAGCTGGTGCTTGCAGAGGCATTCCAGGACAAGGCAAGTGATTTAACAGTGTTCCTCCAGCATTTTAGTATAGATGAGGATGTCATCAAGATATACACACACTATGCCCTCTGCTATGAGGTCCCAGAAGATATTGTTCATCATGGTTTGAAAAGTGGCAGAGCTGTTGATGAGTCCAAAGAATATAATGAGTGGCTCAAACAATCCCCAGTTAGTCCAGAAGGTGGCCTTCCACTTGTCTCCCTCCTGGATGCACACATTGTTGTAACCCCACCAGATGTCTAGTTTAGTGAAGTTTTGTGCACTCTAGAGGTTGTTGATGAGCTTGGAGATAAGGGGAAGGGAGTAACAGTTCTTCATTGTCATGGTATTGACAACTCAGTAGTTCTGGACCAGTTAGAGCAAGCCATCCTTCTTCTTGATGAAGAAGACTGGAGAAGCCATCAGGAACTTAGAAGGGCAGATATGACTGGAGTCCAGGTTTTCTTGCAAGAATGCATCAAGCTCATCCTGCTCCCTGGGTGTGAGCAGATAAACCTTACAGCTGAAGGGTGTGGAATCCAGCAGCAGTTCAATGGCATGGTCCCACCTCTTATGCTCCAGAAGCAAGTCAAACAAGGCTTTGGAGAACACATCCTCAAATGTATGGAGGTAGGGAGGTACCACATCCCAGAACTCTTGGGGCATGGCATTGGCAGCAAATGCCTGGGCCAACCACTGGGATGTGGTCTGGCTAGCCCAGATCTCCACAATGGAGGGCAGCAGGTGTACAGTGGTTGCATAGATCCGATCTCCCACTTCTATTGCTTCATCCAAGAGCTCTGGCTCATGTGTGCCACTAAACTCCCTTCTGCACTCCTCCTCTAGAGCTCCACCACCACTCTGGTCATCCTCATAGAGGGCCTCTCTACAAGGGAATGCCAGAGGCAGGGGATTCAGAAGGTCTAGATCTGCAAAGAGGAGAGGGCTGGTGCAACATGTGCATATTGTCATGACCCATTCCCTGGACCCCTGTACATCACCCAACAAACTCCTGTCCCCCCAGAACCTCTCCTGACGCTTTGTCAAACTTCCCCAGCACTCTGCGCCTACTCCAGCTAACTCTGATGCATTTTCAGCTAACTCCAATGGCCCCTTGGCCAACTCTGACATCTTCCCTGCAGCCACCGGTGCTTCCTCTGGATCTCCTGAGCCCCTGGAACCACTCCCCCACTGAGAGCTCCACCACCACTCTGGTCATCCTCATGGAGGGCCTCTCTACAAGGGAATGCCAGAGGCAGGGGATTCAGGAGGTCTAGATCTGCAAAGAGGAGAGGGCTGGTGCAACATGTGCAGATTGTCATGACCCATTCCCTGGACCCCTGTACACCACCCAACAAACCCCCGTTCCCCTGGAACCCCCCCCAATGCTTTGTCAAACTTCCCCAGCACTCCGCGCCTACTCTGGCTAACTCCGATGGCCCCCTAGCCAACTCCGACGTCTTCTCCACAGCCACTGGTGCTTCCCCTGGACTTCCTGAGCCCCTGGGACCACTCCCCCGCTGTGCCTGACCCCATTACACATCATCAACTCGACACCCTGGCTCCCCCGACTTACCCTGAGGCATCACAACAACCTCAGAATGGACCGCGTCACAATTGACCCCATCAACATATTAATGTGGCCTGCCCTCTGGTCATAACCAACACCCATCAACTCTGTTGAGCTCTGCCAAGCCCCGCCACCACAGCCAACGTCCCCAGAGCTCTTCAGTAGTCAGTATATAAGACATAGTGTAGCTCCTCATACTCTAGTCTTGAGATTAACTACCTACTTACCGGCCTTTCCTGATGTGTTTCTGATTGTTTCTTCTCGTATTTCATGTCCCATGTCTTGTTTTCCCTATTCTCAGTCTTCCAGTCTTATCTCGCCTCTAGTCTGTTATCTTTTTGTTATTGTTCCGTGTCCCACCTGAATCTATCCTTGTTCTTGTCTTGTCTTCATCTCAGTCTGTTTGACTCTGTCTCGTCTCATTTGATTCTGTCTATCATGTTCAAGTCCTCTTGACTATAACGTCCTCATGAACTCCGCAGTTACAATTACAAACTTCCAACACTCTTTACCAACTCTGGACCTCGCTACACACTCGGCTCCGAACCCTATCAATCCCTGTTGATCCCCCATCAGAACTCCGGCTCCGCTCCCATCATTCATGTAGCCTCTGCCTCCTCCATACCTGCATACTCACATATGGACTTATGCCTGAACCCCACCAAGCCCATCCCCCTTCCCCACAACTCATCCTCTACTCCTCTGGACCTCCCCAGACTTGCTCAGACCAATTCCCACTAACTATCTTCACAAGTCCCCAGTGTTTGGAACCCCTCTGAGTGCCCAGTTGCCAGTGCAGGGAATCACGTCCACCTAGTAAGAACTTGCCCAGTGTAGCTGAGCCCCCATGGTCAGTGGAACCTGACACAGATGGCTGCATGTTCTTGAACTTGGGCCCAGTACTCTGCCCTGTCCTCCACAGCACAGGTGGAGCACTTCCAGAAGCATCTGCTCATGGTTACCTCTCCTTTGGTCCAATCAACCTTGGGGTTGTGCTTGTGGAGCTATGTGAAACCAAGGATCATGTCCTGCCTACCCAGGCTGGTGATGGCAAACATGGCACACTCCATGTAGTTCTGAGAGCAAAGGACCAGGTCAATCATGGAGTTAATAGCACCTGCTTCATTAGGCATTCTGTCAATGTTGTAAACTGGAATGGACTTAGGGAGGGGCTGTGTGGTCAGGCCATGGCATTTGACAAACTCTGAGTCCAGGAACAGTCCTGTTGCTCCACTATCCAGAAGAGCTGTGACTCTGCAGGTCTGCTGGGTGTCCATTGTCTCAATCTCCATGTTGAGATGCAGGGAGTTGGCAGATGGGCTGGAAGCCATCATGTACTGTTGGAGCATTTGACATGCCCAGGCAGGGCCATGCCACTGGACCTTTGAAGGGGTTGGGGAGCTTGGCAGGAGCTCTGGAGCTAGTGTTTGTACATCTGGAGGGGAGCATTGAGGTTTCTGTCTTAGAATAAAAGGTGTTGGAAAAGGCAGTTTCATTTTTTATTGACAGACATGAGAATCTGTTAGCAGCCAGCAATAGAGGCATACACCTCATTGATTGCTCAACTAAAAATCCTCCTTCTCCAGTTCCAGGGGTGAGGTGCACACACTGATCTCCTCTTGGGTCAACTCTGGCATAGGCTTATCCAGCAACAGAGCTCCAGCAGCATTCTTTGTGGCCAGCAGCTGCAGGAGGAGTTCCTCCTGCTCTGCCATGAAAAGGTAGCATACCTCTAGGCCTAGGTGGCAGTGCCATGCAAAGTGCCCAGGCTTCTGACATCTCCAGCACAGCAGCAGGGCAGTGCAGAGCTGCCTAGCAGTGTCCACATCCATAGGGATCCTCTGCAGCAGGGAGCATGTTGCAGGGGTGGCTAGAGTAAAGGCTGGCATTGGGTGAGCAGGCACAGAGTGGCAGAAATTGCTGATTGGAGTGGGGCACAGTGTAGAATGTGGACGGTGGAGCTCTCTCCAGATCTCCATGAGTTGCTATTGGTCCTGGGCCACCTCATACCATGATCCAACCTTTTCATTGTTGGAGCAACCCTCCACAAGATTGTTGATGTGCTCCACCAGTGTGGGGTGTAAGCCATCCCAGAAGGTGAGGCATGGTTGAAGGCTGTTGGGGTAATTAGCCTGCTTGACCAAAGCATGAAATGAGTCAATGCACTCATTCAGTGTATGCTTCCCTTGCCCATATTGCTCTCTATCACATAGTGTCAAGGCTATGGTCTTAGTGGGGTCTAACAGGAAAAACTCTGCACAGAAGTCTTTCTCAAAGGCAGCCCAGTCCAGAAAACTTCCAACACCTCCAGAGTGACAGAAAACTTGCAGCACATAGGTGGAGGCATATCCAGACTTCAAATGACAGCACTCAGGCTATTTTTGATGCATCAGAGTCAAAAGCATCCCTATTGAGGTGGATGTAGGTGAGGCAGGACTGCAGGAATTGCTCCTCTCTGGAGTGAGTGCTGTCATATGCATCTGGTAGTGCCAGATACAGAATCTGCAGCTGTAGGGTCATTGGAGCTGTGGGGATGGGTGTGGAGGGGGTTGGGGCTGGTTCTGCAGCTGTGAGAGGGGTGGAGTTAGGGGTTAGGCATTCAAGCAATGCCTGGAGTGATTGGGAGATAAGATCTGTTGTTTGATGGAGGATAGAGAGTTTGGTAGTGTGGTGGGTGAGAGATGATTGCATTAACTGCACCTGGGTTTCTAAGTGTAGCAGGCAAGTCCAGGCTTCATCCTGTGGGGCTGGGGCCTCTGAGGGTGTGTCTGGGTTGGCAAGCTGAGACATAGAACTCCACAGTAATTAATCCTGGTGGGGAAGTGACAGATAGCAGTTCAGAGGTTCTTTGCAGCTATGAGGGGCTTTCAGACCAGTTTTAGGACACTTGTTCTGCTGTAAGGGCAATCTCCAGAGCAGCAAATTGGAGTCATGCAGCTAGCAGAGAGGAATCCAAAGTATATTAGTAGAGTAGACAACAATACAATTAGTAACCAATCACCTAGCAGAGGGGAATCCAAAGAGAACAAGTCTAAGGATCCCTGCTGCTCGGCACAGCACATCAGTGGGCAGCAGAGGCATGGGAACTACTGTACAGAAGACCAGAGCTGCTCCTAACCCTAGGGCAATGATTGCTGAGGTAATACAGAGAACTCCACAGTTCTCTGGAGATCTCTGGGGTTCTAGAAAGAGCCCTGGAGATATCAAACAAGCTGCAGAGGTGCTGGAACCAGTTATGGAGGTTGGAAATGGAAGTCCTCTGACAAAACACCTGGTTGAGGTCAGGGGTTCAATGGTGGGGAATGTACTGATCTGCAGGTGGGCCTGGGTAGAATGGGGCATACTGATTTTCAGGGACCAGCCAACCATAGATGTCAGTTAGGTAGCTGGCAGGATTGTATGTGGGGTTATATACAGATATCAAGAATGGGGTAAGAGGGAGTCTTGATATTATGTCAGGTTCCACTGACTACAGGGGCTCAGCTACACTGGTGAGTCCTTACTAGGCAGATGCAATGTCTTGCACTTATAACCTAGCATTCTGGGGATGGTGCAAATAATAGGGACTTGCAAGGAGAAGCCAAGAGAAGCAGTCTGAGCAAGTCTGGAGTGGTCCAGGGAAGTCTAAGACCAAGTATTTTAATGTTGTGCTTGGCTGGGTGTCAGGAACAAGTTCATGGGCATGTAAATAAAATGCAGGGTATGTGGAGGCTCTGCAAGTGATGGGAGTGGAGCCAGAGTTTGATGGGGGATCAGTCAAGACTGATGGGTGCTGGGGCTGAATGAAGAGTGAGGTCCTGGACTTGTTGTAAGAATGTTTGAAGGTTGTAGCATGTGCACAGAGTTTGTAATGACATTGGAGATGAAAGGAACTTAGGAAAACAAAGGAAATAGAGACAGTTGAGGTGGGATGGAAACAAGACAAGATGGAATGGAGAAAAGGAAATAGATTTGAGACTAATAAGTAGAGATGGAGACAAAAGAAACACAAGACACAAGTAACCAGTTAATGCAATATCAAGACTAGAGTATGAGGTGCTACTCTACAACTTATATATTGACTACTGGAGGGCTCCAGGGAATAGCAGGTGTGGCAGCAGGGCTCAACAGAGTCATGCAGAGTTGATGGGTGTCAGTTGTGATCAAGGGCAGGCCACAGTGATGTCCTGATGGAATCAGTTGGAGATGTGAGCTGCTCTGGGGTCATTGTAATGCTTTGGAATTGGTTGGGCAAACCAGGGAGATGAATTGGTGACATATGCCAGAGTCAGGAACAGTGGGGGAGGAGGGGTCCCAGGGGCTTGGGGGAAGTCAAGAGAAGTGTTGATGGCTGTGGAGAAGGCATTGGAGTTAGCCAGGGGGCCATCAGGGTTTGCCAGAGAAGCATCAGAGTTATCCAGGGTGGGCAGAGAGGGTGAACAAAGGTTGGGGGGGTTCAACAGGATGCCAGGGAGGGACTCCAAGGAAATGAGCAGGTTGGGAACAAGGTTGGGGGTCTAGGGAGTGGGTTGTGACAGAGTCAAGATAAGACAGAGACAATAATGATAGATTGAAACACAAGACTAGAGATAGGAAATAGAGACAAGACTAGGAAACGTAACCAGAACACAAATGTAAGAAGAGAAGTATAGAGTAATGGGTACTACTCTATGACTTATATACTGACTACAGGAACTCCTCTTGGAACTGAGGGTGCAATGGCAGGGCTTGTCAGAGCTGTATTGGGTTGATGGATGTTGGTTCTGATCAGTTGGTATGCTGTAGTGATATTCTGATGGAAACTGATGGGAACATCACTGGCAGAGTCTGCTACACTATAGCAGAATTCCCATAATGTACCATGTTATACAAGTGCTGTGGAGGCTATACATTGTGTTTGTCATAACTCACTTCCAGACCTCTGGACCTCTCCCCAAGCCACTGCACTCCTCCAGAGCCCCCACCAACACCCCCTCAATTTACCCTGACCTTTGTTCACCCATGGTGCCTGCTCTGGCTAACTCTGACACTTTTCTGGCACATCCTGATGACCCCTGGCAAACACCAACATGTCCCCTGTGGGCCCCATCACTTCCCCTTCTCCTCCTGAGCCCCTGTACCCTTCCAACACTATTCCTGATCCCAGCATACATCACTGAATTGTTCCCTTGACCTACCCAACCACTCTGTAACTCTCCAATGACTACAGGGCAGACTGTGTAAGATATTACACAAAGCATGCTCCACTGTTGTATGACACACTACATATGTATGTCTCTATGTGTTGAGAACTGGTACCACATGAACAGTGCTACCAAGTCACAAAATTTCCAAAAGACAACCAGTTTTCACTATAAAATGCAATGAAAATGGTATTATTTCTAGACTGAAGGCATGTTATGTACTCTAGGAGTTCACAATGGTCCAAGGCAGGGACTACAATAAGACAAACCTCACTGACTGCATACACAGAATCTTGGAGGATCTTGCTCAACCTAGCAGCTACTTTGAAATGGGACACAACCCAAATTGACATGAAAACAGCATTTCTGAACAGAATACTACCTGAAGAAGAGCAAATATATATGCAGCAACCACCTGGATTTGAAGAGAATGGGAAGGAAGAATATGTATGTAAGCTTTTACAACCTCTCTACAAGATGAAGCAAGCAAGCCACATTTGGAATAAGACACTGGATGAGGTAATGTAGAATCTAGGGTTTGTATGACTCCAATGCAAAGTATGTATAGGGGTTAGTCATCACTGGAGTCTGTGTGGAGAATTTTCTCTCAATTGCAAGCAAGACAGGTGAACAAAGATTTCAAAGAGCAATTGAGAAAGACCTGGGTGATCTTGGACCTGGGCATACCATGCCATATAGTGGGGATGGCAGTAGAGTGGGATTAGATGAACAGACAAGTATTACTATCACAGACCATCCTTATTGATCATCTAGTCACACAGTATGGGCAAACCAATGCTACCCCCCTTATACTGCCAATGGAGCCCAGGCTCAAGTTGTCAGGTTCTGCTGACCCCGGGGGCTCAGCTGCACTGGGCAAGTCCTTACTAGGTGGGCGTGATTCCCCTGCATTGGTAACTGAACACTCAAAGACGTTCCAGGTCCGGGTGGGTTGCGCGGGTAGTTGGGGAGATGTGATCCAGACAGATCCGGGAAGGTCCGGAGAAGTCGGATTGTGGGGAAACGAGACGGTCTTGGCGGGGTTCAGGCAGAAGACTGTACGGGAGATTTGCGGAAGCAAGGGAGTAGGTGGCTGTGTGATCAATGGGGACGGAGCCGGGGTTTGATGGGAGATCATTTGGAGCTGATGGAGTCCGGGACCGAGCGAAGAGTGAGGTTCAGACCTGGTAAAGGAGTGTCGGGGTTTGTAATCGTAATCGCGGAGTTTGTGAGGTCGTTGTCAGGTTCCGCTGACAATGGGGGCTCAGTACACTGGCGAGTCCTTACTAGGTGGACGCG
>JACKQL020000236.1:0-33109 GCA_018296165.2 Termitomyces sp. T153 | reverse complement strand
TGCGAAAAAAAAAAGAATACAAAATGAAAATATCTATAAATAAATTTCAATCTTTCCCTTTTCATCTGGTAGAACCTTCTCCTTGGCCAATTTTATTAAGTTTTTCTTTATTAAACTTGGCTATAGCAGGAGTACTTTACTTTCATGGGTTTAACTATGGGGGTGCTTTATTAATTTTAGCTTTTATATTAACTTCATTTGGAATGATTTTATGGTTTAGAGATGTAATAACAGAAGGAACTTATTTAGGTCACCATACCAAAGAAGTAAAAAATGGTTTAATGATAGGAGTTATCCTATTTATTATAAGTGAAGTTTTTGCTTTCTTATCTGTATTTTGGGCTTTTTTCCATTCAAGTCTATCTCCTGCAATAGAAATAGGAGGATCTTGGCCTCCCGCAGGTATTACACCTTTAGATCCTTTTTCTATACCTTTATTAAATACTTTTTTATTATTAAGTAGTGGTGCTTTTATTACTTATGGTCACCATGCTTTAATAGCAGGAAATAGAAAAGCAGCTATAGATGGTGTGTTTATTACTATAGTATTGGCTTGCGTTTTTACAGGGTTACAATATTTTGAATACTCAGAAGCAGGATTTACAATGTCTGATGGAGTATATGGGTCTGCTTTTTATGCTTCAACAGGACTACATGGTTTCCATGTAATAGTTGGTACATTATTTATATTAGTAGGTTTTATTAGAATTATAAATTATCAATTAACAAAAGAACACCATCAAGGATTTGAAGCTAGTATTCTATATTGGCACTTTGTAGACGTAGTGTGGCTCTTTTTATTTGTAGCCGTATACTTCTGGGGAGGAGCTTAATATTTACATCTAAAACCTTTCAAATTATATATGATTCTCTTTGCCTTTTTGGATTTAAAATTTAACCAGCCAGTGCCCCTTTTTGTTATTAGTATAATAACAAAATTATGAATCCAGTGATTAATAACCCTTTATTAATGCCAAGGGGGACTAGAAGAATGCCCCTTCCTCTAACAACTACGTATTACGTAGAGGATGGGTGCATTAATAAAGGGATTAATCCCCCCTTCTCCCCCCCTTCTCCCCCCTTTAGGGGGGGGGGGGGGAATTAAAAATTGTCCCCTTGATGGGGGGGAAGAGGTAAAAGAATAGGATAGAAAAAAAAAAAGTTCCCCTGTAGGAATAATCAGGCTAATATATATAATAATAAAATATTAAAATTAAATCTAAAACTGATTTAAACCTGCTACCTTAGATTTAAAACTACTACCTTATGTCAGCTAGTTAAAAGAAAAGTCAAATTTCTTTTTCTTCTTTTTTTTTTTCGTAGAATCCCCTTTTTTTTGTTTTTTTTGTTTTGTTTTTTTTTTTTATTTTTTCCGATAATCCAGTGCCCCTGGCCCCTCCAGATTATTGATGGGGGGTCCAAAAATAAATATAACTTTATAACTTTAACTTTAGCTCGACATATTAATAAATACAGCAAAACCCTCTATCTTAAACAACTTAAATTTATATTTTCTTTACGGCAATCGGATTTTTATTACCTTATCCTACGGATACTCCATTTTTAAGGAAGATCTAAAAAAAAAAAATGCTAACCTAAAAATCATAAGGTCCTGATATTAAATAAAAAAGATAAAGATAAATATAAAGGATAAAAAAATAGGTGTACTACAAAAAATTTAATTCTTACGACTCCTCCTTCCTTCAGCTCCTCATTAAAAAAGGAGTGTGTACCTTCTGATTCCTCCTTAATAATCCTCCTAATTAATCCTCATTATGATTCTGATTATGATTACTCCCTCCTTTTTTTAATTCACCAAAGTAGAACGTTAGGTCTTATTATTTCCTACTTCTTCCTCCTAGTATAGGAGTGGAACAAAAAAGGGGATTTGAATCGTAGTTCAAAAAGTGGGTAAATTCTTTAGTCCATTACCTCTCCCTTCTACGGTTTAGGAGTCCATTCGTAGGTTTTTTAGGCAATGGAATAAAACCCGTATGATTTGTAGTGTAAATTCTTTAAAAATACTATAACCAAAAAAAAATATATTTGTATTTGTATTATTATTGCTATTGTAATTGTAAATGAAATTGTAATTGTAATTATAATAATAATTGTAATTGTAATTAATTATTATTTAATAATTATAGCTCTTTTATTAATCAAAGGAATTGATTAATTCCTCTTTTTTTCCCTACGGTTTTAAGAGCCCTGGTATTAATAAGTAACAGTTTTAATAAAACAGGTAGGGATACGGATCCTCTTTTTATTCTCTAAGCAGGTATTATAAATCTGTAGTAGTACTTTTTATTCTCTTAGCCCTTTTGTTTAAACCCCTTTTTTTATAGTGCATTCAAAAGCCTCCAACCTTTTTTTGTTTTCCAATTAGAAATGCCCCCATCCCCATCCTTTTTGGTCTATCAAGGGATTCATAATTTTTTTGTCTTAATTTTTTTGTCTTAAGTCTTAATTTTTTTGTCTTAATACGTAGTTTTTTAACCAGGGGATGGGGTAATTAAGAATGAATAATCAGAAAATGCAATAAAAAGCCTCCAACCCATCATTAAGAATAAGAAAAGAGTCCTTAATAATCCTCCAACTTTTTAGGTAAAAAAAGGGCTAACAAGGGGTTAATCATTATTAATCCCCGCGGACAAAAAAAAAAAAGGGGTTATTAATTATTAATCCCTGGATTCCTAACCCTTAACAATGGATTCAGTGAGGGGGGTATTCTTCTAGTCCACAAGGGCAGTGTTTTGATTAATAACCCCTTGTTCTAATAAGGGGCAATTAATAATTAATTGCAAGGGATTCTTGATTCTTGATTCTTGATTCTTGATTCTTGATTCTTGATTCTTGATTCTTGATTCTTGATTCTTGATTCTTTCTTATTCTAGGGGTAGGGTTTCTTAATCTGTAGCGCTTCTTAATTATTGGGCTCAAACCGTAGGACAGGAAGGAGGGTAGATTCATAAATAATATCTATTATATAATTGTTATAATTAAAATATAAATTATTAAATGTAACTAAAAAGATAATTAAAAACAAAAATTATGAATCTTTCATTATTCTTATTTTTAATAGGTATATTAGGTTTTATACTAAATAGAAAAAACATTATTCTTATGATTATTGCCATAGAAATTATGCTATTAGCTGTTACATTATTAGTATTAATAAGTTCTATTGGGTTTAATGATAATGTCGGTCAAACTTTTAGTATTTATATTATATCTATTGCAGGAGCAGAATCTGTTATAGGTTTAAGTATTTTAGTTGCTTACTATCGATTAAGAGGAACTATTTCATTAAGAACTTAATGTATCTATCTATTATTATATTACCTTTATTAGGTTCTATCGTTTCGGGTTTTATGGGTAGAAAAGTAGGTGTAACAGGGTCCCAAATTATTACTTGTACTTGTTTATTTTTATCTTCTTTATTAATGACTTTCGCTTTTTATGAAGTAGGTCTGTCGAATAGTCCTGTTAATATAAATTTAGGATCTTGGTTAGACTCTGAGTTTTTATTAATTTCTTGGGAATTTTATTTTGATCAATTAACAGTATCTTTAGGTTTAGCTGTGTTATATTGTTCTACCTTAATTCACGTATATAGTATAGATTACTTATCTTCTGATCCTCACAATCAAAGATTTTTTTCATATTTATCTGCTTTCACTGCAGGTATGTTAATTTTAATTAGTGGTGGAAATTTCTTTGTAATGTTTGTAGGTTGGGAGTCAATCGGAGTAGTATCTTATTTATTAATTAATTTTTATTTTACTAGAATACAAGCGAATAAAGCATCAATGTTAGCATTTACTATGAATAGAACTGGGGATATGTTAATGAGTATTGGTTTTTTTGCTCTATTTGCAGTATTTGGTTCTTTAAACTATGCTTCAGTATTTTCATTAGTACCTTACGTAAATGAAACATCTGTTTCATTAATAGCTCTGTTACTATTAGGAGGAGCTTTAGCTAAAAGTGCAAATATACCTCTTCATTCTTGGTTACCTGGAAGTATGGAGGCTCCTACACCAGTTAGTGCACTATTACATGCTGCTACTCTAGTTACAGCCGGTATCTATTTATTATTAAGATGTTCTCCTATATTAGAGTATACTCCTACAGTACTTTTAATAATCACCCTAATAGGATCAAGTACAGCATTTTTTGCAGCAACTTGTGGTTTATTAGCTAACGATTTAAAACGAATAATTGCCTTTAGTACTATATCTCAGTTAGGATATATGATGATGGCAATAGGTCTTAGTCAATATAATGTTGCATTAATGCATACAGTAAATCACGCTTTCTTCAAAGCTCTACTCTTCTTAGGGGCGGGTGCTGTAATTCATTCTTTTGCTGACCAACAAGATGTAAGAAGAATGGGTGGTTTAATAAAATTTTTACCTTTTACTTATTCTGTCATGTTAGTAGGTTCTCTAAGTTTATTAGCTACTCCTTTTTTAACAGGATTTTACAGTAAAGATTTAATATTAGAATTAGCCTATGGAGTTTACAGTTTTAGTGGGTTATATGCTTTTATATTAGGATCCATTACTGCTGGTATTACAGCCTTTTATAGCTTTAGACTAATTAGTTTAGTTTTCTTAACTACACCTAATGGACAAAAACAAGCTTATTTAAATTCTCTGCGTAGCGAATCAAATTTAGCAGTAATAATACCTTTACTAGCTTTAGCTTTATTTAGTATTTTCTTTGGTTATGTTTTTTCAGACCTGTTTGTAGGAGTAGGTTCAGATTTCTTTGGAAATTCATTATTTATACATCCTAATAATATTTCAATTATTGAAGCTGAATTCTCACTAAACCCTATAATTAAATTATTGCCTGCTATTTTTAGTTTAACTGGAGCATTGTTAGCTATATTTATGTATCATAAAACACCTGAGATTTTAATAAATCTAACAGAAAAGAAATTAGGAAGAAAATTATATAGTTTTTTAAACGGTAAATATTATTTTGATGTAATTTATAACCACTATGTTATCTCAAAAGGGTTACGAATTGGTTATATTATCTCTAAAGAGATAGATAGAGGAGTAATAGAATTATTAGGACCATCTGGACTAGCTAAAACCTTCATTCAAACTGGTATAAATATTGCTAAACTAGACACAGGAGTAATAACTACTTATTCTCTATATATTACAATAGGTTTACTATCTTTATTATTCTTAATCTTTGCTCCTTTTTTAATAGGTACTTCTATGTATTCTGAATTGAGATTAATAATTATTTACTTAGCTACTTTAATTTTAATAGTATATCCTATCACTAATAAAAATTAAAAGATACTCCCTCCTTTCTTCTTAATCTATCCCTTCTTTTTGTTTTTTAATTCTAACAAGGGTTTAATAATACGTAGTACGTAGTACGTAGTTTTTTTTCGTAGACCTAACAAGGGGTTATTAATCACTGGATTCATAATTTTTTTTTCCTAGTAATAACAACAGGGGGGATTCTTTTAATCCCCTTTATAACTGGCTAGGAGTATAATAATAAATAAACCCTTATGTCCCCTTCCTTCCCCTTTGGTATAAAATAGGATTAAAAAAATACAAAACAAAAAAAAACAAAAAAATAATCCTTACTTCCTCTCTTTGAAGTAAGGATCCTCTATTGAAAGGGGGGGTTTATTCCAAGAGGGCTGGGTTATAATAAAAGTATAAAAAAAAAGGTTAATAATATCAAAAGTAAAATTTATAAGGAGTTATAAATTGAGTTATAAATTTTATTTTAAGTTTTAAGTTTTTTTAAGTTTAAGTATAAAAGTAGTTTAATAATAATAAAAATATGAATTATTTTAATTAAAGGCTATAATTTAAGGGTAGAATAATTTCTTTTTATCCGTAGGGCCGTAGGGTTTATTTTTCTCCATAGGGTTTATTTTTATTTTTCTCCGTAGGGTTTCTTTTTCTCCGTAGGGTCGTAGGGTTTCTCCGTAGGGTTTCTCCGTAGGGCCGTAGGTTTTCTGTTTCTCCGTAGGCCGTAGGTTTTTTTGTTTTTTTTTTTGTTTTTTTTTTTTTTGTTTTTTCTGGAAATCTGTAGAAGTTCAAATCTTCTAGGGTTTAATAATTAAGAATTAATATCCAGTAATTATTAATATACTTTACTTTAAAAATAATTATAAATTTAACAATAGCTATAGTACTAGGGTAAGTATAAAAAATTTTTTTTCTACTTCTACTTCTTTTTTTTAGTTAATTTAATTTTCATTTCTAGTGAAAATAATAATAATAACTAATAGCTTTTTTTTTTTTTATTATTATATTATTTTACTGAAATAATCCTCCTTCTCTTTTTTTAAGGTAAGGTAAAGAGAATAATATTCTTTTTTTCCTGACTTAAACTTTTATATGTTGTATGTCTATAAAGTTTAAGTATAATTCATTCGGCCTAGCCATTATTTTTTTTAATTTAAATTTTATTTGCCCAACGGGTTTATTCCTACTATAAGAAGAATAAAAAGAGTATCCCTACTTAAAAGGGTTTTGGAATAAAACCCCATACGGATCCATACGGATCCTTTGTCCCTTTTAGGATCAAAACCTTGACTGAATGGGAATCTTCTCTCCGTAGGGCCGTAGGACCATAGGCCTTCCTACAGGTCTTCAAAGAAGTAGAAGAAGAAGAAGAAAAACAAAAGGGGACTTCTTAATTTCAACCCGTAGGGATTATTATAATCCAAAGGGGTAATAAAAAATTTTTTTAAATCCGAATGCCCTTCCTTTTTTAATTTATACACTTATGCCCCCTTTTGTCCCTTACCCTTTATTTTCCATAAGAGGAAGAGAGGAAGTACGGATCCGAAAGGGAATAAGGGGGGGGGGTAAGGGTGGAAGGGGTCTTCTATTCCTTAAAAACAGGGGGGGGGGGGAAGTGGTGGCCAGAAGACTCAGTAATGATAGTTGTTTTAAATTCCTTAAGATGAAAAGAGGAGTTATTCTTGAATTTTATAATCAGCCTATATAAAAGATTAAAAAGTATAGGATTAGTATAATAACTGGATATAATATCTTGGCTGTAAATAACTTTATAGCGATTTCATTTATAAATGAATATAAGTAAATTATATGAAACAAAATGAAAAAAGAAACCTCTCTTACAATAAATTGCTTACTTTTAATTATTTTATAATTTAAATTAATTAAAATTTTCTCCGTACTCCGTAAGTTAGCCCTTATGATGGTTCCCTTTTAAACCTCTACGGTTTTATACTTTTTGTTTCCTCTTACCCCTTCCATATTCTTGGTATTCCAATAGAATCCAGTGATTAACCACCCATCAAGGGGTTATTAATTATTAATCCCTGTGGATTAGGCCTCCATTCTCTACGTAGTAGTAGTACGTAGTACGTAGTACGTAGTAGTAGTACGTAGTTGTTATAGGAGGGGGGCCCTTTTGGAGTTAAAATTCAAAAGCCTCCAACCCTTCTTTTGGGGTCTAACAAGGGATTCATCATTCATTGATGGGGGAACTAAGAATTAATCCCTTTAAAAGAATCCGAATCCTTTTTGGTCTATCAAGGGGTTATTAAGAATGAATCCCTTTTTTTAATCCCCAGCCATTTTCTCTTCCCCTTTTTTATTCTTCCAATACCCCCATCAAGGGGGCTGAATTCCTCCTATAACCTAGAATAAACAGGGGTTGGAGGTTTTTTAATGCACTTCTTAAAAAAAACAAGGGTTGGAGGCTTTTTAATGCATTCTAGAAGAGTGGACTCTTTTAAGACAAAGGTTGGAGGCTTTTTAATGCACTTCTAAAAAAAAAGGTTGGAGGATTATTAAGGACTCTAAGGACTCTTCTTAAACTAGGATTAATAACCCGTAGGATAGGGCTAAAACGTATAAATAACTTAAAAAATAGCAATAAAGAAGTAGGGAGAAACAAAAAAAGAATAAAAAATGAATACTAATAAATTAATGTTAACAATTTTAGGGCTTCTTTTTAATTTAATGGATGTCTTAGCAATTATTTTACCGGTATTACTCGCAGTGGCTTTTATGACTATAATAGAAAGAAAACAATTAGCAGCTCATCAAAGAAGAGTAGGACCTAACACAGTTGGATATTATGGAATTCTTCAACCTTTTGCTGATGCCCTAAAATTAATTTTAAAGGAAACAGTAATACCTTCTCAATCTAACAAAGTTTTATTCTATTTAGCACCAGTATCTACTTTAGTTTTTAGTTTATTAGGTTGGGGTATAATACCATTTGGTCAAGGTTTAGCTTTATCAGATTTTTCATTAGGGGTACTTTATACTTTTGCCTTATCTTCTTTAGGTGTATATGGTGTATTATTAGCAGGTTGGTCCGCTAATTCTAAATATGCTTTTTTAGGTTCACTAAGATCTACAGCAGCTATGATATCTTATGAGTTAATTTTAAGCTCAGCTATTTTAATAATTATATTATTAACAGGTTCGTTAAATTTTACTACTATAATAGAAAGTCAACAATCTATTTGGTTTATATTTCCTTTATTACCTGTTTTTATTTTTTATTTTATTTCTATTTTAGCTGAAACTTCTAGAACTCCTTTTGATTTACAAGAGGCTGAATCTGAGCTTGTAGCTGGTTTTTTTACTGAACATTCTTCAGTACCGTTTGTTTTCTTCTTTTTAGGGGAATATTCTTCAATAGTATTATTTAGTTGTTTAACCTCTATTTTTTTCTTGGGAGGATATAATTTCCCAGAATTATTTATAAATGAATCTTTTATAAACTTACAAGCTATAATATTAGGTTTAAAAACTTGTATCTTTTGTTTCTTCTTTGTCTGGTTTAGAGCTACACTTCCTAGATTAAGATACGATCAACTAATTAACCTTTGTTGGTTAAATCTACTTCCAGTTTGTGTGGCGTTTATTATATTAATTCCAAGTATTTTAGTTGCTTTTGATATAGCACCTTACTAACAAAAAATATAAAACATATAACCCCTATCTTTCTATTTCTAAATCTCCAGAGATATTTAATAATTAAATAAGACTGAAAAAAATATATAGCAATATGAAAAATATAACTTACCTAAGAATTTTGTATCGGAAAACAATTTTAATTTTACTATAATCAAAGGCAGCTTATTTTTTACTAATTAAAAGTAATTCATTTATTTTTTATTTATCTTTATCTTTTTTTTAGAATATTACCCTTAAAATTTAATTTATTTATTAGATTTTGGCTTATACTTATATTATTTTTTTTATAGTCTACTTAGAAGGAACCCAAAGAGCCGAAGGAACCGAAGGAGCCGAAGGACCCTACGGTTTTATTCCGCATACTTAGTAGGTTTTTTAATAAAAACCGCCTACGGAGAATACGGAGAAAAATTTTCCCCTTAGGCCATAAAGTAATATTGAAAGATTTAAGTTCTTAATTTAAAAGGTTTATTTGTGGCCTAATAGGGCCGTAGAAAAGAATTATAATAAAAATATATTTGAATTTTTTATTTTTATACTACCTGTTTATAATAAAATAAAATTTATTTTAAATTTAGTTTCTTTTTTATTTGTATGCACTACTTTAAATTTTTGTAATAGGACTAATTTTTATATTCATCTTCTTAATGTTAACTTACCAAGTGGCCTTAAGAAGGAGGCGGTATGGCCTACCTGGCTACCATTCCTTCGGGGCCTTATGTCCCCTTCCCCTGATTCCCCTACCCTTACGGGGAGTACGGGGAGGGGAAGGGGAAGGAGCGGTGAAAAATAAAAAGAAAACCTACGGCCCTACGGAGAAACCCTACGACTCTACGGAGAAAAAGAAACCTACGGAGAAACCCTACTACGGCCTACGGCCTACGGAGAAAAAGAAAAATTTTTCTATATTTCAATATTTTAATGGTACTGACCTAAATAATAACACTTCTGTCTCTCTGTCTCAGCGAAAGAAATAACTACTTCAAATTATTCTTATTCCCATTCTCCCCTACGGAATCTTAAACCTTGGCCTTAATAATAATCAAATCCAGGGATTCTGATTCCGTAGAAGGAATTAACCCGTAGGGGATAAAAAGAGGGCTACCTGAAGAAAAAGTTGAGGTAAATATTTCTTCTTCTTCTTCTTCTTATTCTTCTTCTTCTTCTTTTGTTTAGAATCCTTCTGCTTCTCCAATACCTTCGTATCCTAGCTCTTTCTCTAGCTCTAGCTTTTTCTCCTTCCTCTTTTTTAGAGTTAGAGAAACTGCGTCTTAATTAAATAAAACAGGAAATCCAACTGACTTTAAATTTCCAAACTTTAATTTATTAAACCAAACCCAAAAATATGAGTATATTCAAGCTAAATTCTTTAATAAAGGAATGGAGTCTAATCTCCCTTATTTAGAATGGTTTATAGAAAAGATTAATAAAACTGATGGTTCTATGACTAGTGTAGATCATACAATAGACAGTAATTTAATTTCTATACTAAAAATAGAAAGAGAGGCTAAACTTAAAACTTAATTATCACTTTTTTATAAGACCTTTTTTTAATAGGAAAAGATTACAGTAGTCCTACCCAAATCCCAAATACTGTACCATATAAAACACCTACTAACTATAACTATGAGGATTAATTAATAGTTTCATACTCTCTTTTTAATAACCTAGGAGTTTCTTCTAATCCAATAAGGCATAAATTATGAATATAACATAACTACTTCATTACTTTTGTTATATTCTATTTATTACTTCTAGTTAAATTTAATTTAATTTAAAAATAAAGCAAGCAATCCATTAGTAAAAAATTTTTTAAATAACTACTTCCTTTAGTGCTAACTTTTCAATTAAATAAAAATTTTATTAATCCCCCACTTGGAACCCTCCCTAGAAACCCAGGACTAAAATACTTCAACCCGCAATATTTCTGTACGATCTTGGAAATCCTATATTGAAAGGGTAATACAGATTATAAGTAGAGGTAAAATATTAATAAAAAGGAATAAATGGGTGCCATTCATAGCTGTATTAGATATAAAAAAGGGTCAATTTTGGTGAAGCTAGCAGATATCTCTAATAAAATAAAAGCTAAGTTTAAGGCAGGTGGTATAAGAAATATGATTGCCTGCTATGCCTGCGGTCAGACCTTTTTTAAGCTTAACGAGCCTGAGCCTATATTAATCCCTGAAAAAAAAAAAAAAAAAAAAAAAACGAAAAGCCCCAGAGATTAATAAGGGCCGAGGAATTATTAACCCTTCTTGTAAGACTCCTAGCCAGTTTGGATTAAAAGAATCCCCATCCTTTTAGGTCTATCAAGGGGATGGGGGAATTGATGGGGTCTAGAAAAAAGGAAATAACCCTTCTTTTTTTGTCTAAAAAGGCCTTCTTCTAAGAAAAGAGTCCCTTGGCCCTTTTTTTTCCCTTTTGTTGTTAGACCAAAAAACTTAGAATAAAAAAATTATGAATCCAGGGATTAATAATTAATTATTAATAATTAATAATTAATAATTAATAACAGGGGCTTCTACGAAGGGATTTTTTAAACAACTGGATTCTCCTAATCCAATAAGAAAAAAAAAACCAAAAAAACAAAAAAAGGGATTCTTGATTCTTGACTCTTGATTCTTTCTTAGAGAATAAGAAGAAAGGGGTAGGGGTAAATATTATAAACTATAATATATTTTCTATTTATAACCACTAACTAGTATATAATATATATTGACTTTAATTAGTATTTTAAATTAGTATTCTTACCCCTTTTTTTGTCTTAATCCTTGAATTAATCACGAATTCTTTAGGATTCATTCATTCCTACGGATTTATAACAGGAGCCCTCACTCACAACTTTGAAGTTTAAGTTTAAAAAGTAAAGAGGGGTAAATTTTTTTTTTTTTTAATTTTGATATTAAAGATAAAGATATAAAAGTAGTTTAATATAAAAAAATGAAAATTTTTAATTAAAAGTTATAATTTAAAGGTAGAATAATTTCTTTTCTGGAAATTTGTAGAAGTTCAAATCTTCTTGGGCTTAATAATTAAAATTTATTATTTGAATACTTGCAATACAATTAACAATAAATAATTTATAATAAAGAATAATTACAGTAAGCGCTATGCACTAGGTACTACGCACTACGCAAGAACTACGGTAATAATCAATAGAAAATTATTAAAGTATTACTTATTGTTAATATAAATTTATTTATCTCCTACCTACGGATCTTATCTCTCTACTTTTGGATAATAACCGGGGTCCTCATGTCCGTAGCCATTTGGATTTTTATTACAAAAATTAACCATTAGGTCATTCGGAAAATAATTAATAAAGTAGTAGGACAGGAGGCCAAAAATTTTAGTATTTAGCTATAGAAATAGTTTTAGTGAATAATTTTATTATTTAGAATTTACAAATAACTTTAGTTTTAGTATTATTTAGCTATTAGCTATAGCTAATCGACAATTTATTTTTTTTTGTTTGTTTTTTTTTTTTATGTAATATAAAGGTATTGGTTAAACTTTTTAAAAAAGATTTTTTTTTATAATTTTTAATTAATTAAAAAATTAACGATTAAGATATATATATACAAATGAGAAATTTAAAAACGCACGTTTTACTTAGATTAGTTAATTCTTATGTGGTAGATTCGCCTCAACCTGCGAATATTACTTATTTATGGAATTTTGGATCTTTATTAGCAGTTTGTTTAATAATACAAATATTAACTGGGGCTTTTTTAGCTATGCACTATACACCTAATGTAGATTTTGCTTTTAATTCAGTAGAGCATATTATGAGAGATGTAAATAATGGATGGATTATAAGATACACACACGCTAATGTTGCTTCCTTTTTCTTTATCTTCGTTTATATGCACATAGGAAGAGGTTTATATTACGGATCATATAAAAGCCCTAGAATTTTAGTTTGGTCTATAGGAGTTATTATTTTAATACTTATGATAGCTATAGCCTTTTTAGGTTATGTTTTACCTTATGGTCAAATGTCTTTATGGGGTGCGACCGTAATTACTAATTTATTATCTGCAATACCAGTATTTGGACAAGATATAGTAGAGTTAATTTGGGGTGGTTTCTCTGTTTCAAATGCAACACTTAATAGATTCTTCTCTCTACATTATTTACTGCCATTTTTATTAGCAGCTTTAGCTGTTGCACACTTAATTGCTTTACATGTACACGGTTCAAATAATCCAAATGGAGTTACATCAAATGGGGATAGATATGCAATGCATCCTTATTTCATTTTCAAAGACCTCGTAACTATTTTTGCTTTCTTTTTAGTTTTATCTATAATGGTGTTTTTCTATCCAAACTTATTAGGTCATTCGGATAATTATATCCCGGCTGATCCTATGGTAACTCCTGCTTCTATAGTTCCAGAGTGGTAATTAATAGATGCCACGCTTAAGAGCAATCTTAGGAATAATTAACTTTACTGTATGCTGGAAGTTCCTAAAGGCTTGAATACTGCTGTTTTAGATTTAAAAAGTGAAAATTTTTTAGTCTCCCCTTGTCTCCCCTTTGGATTAGAAGAATCCTAAGAATCCTTTGCCCATTGAGCCAAAGGACCCTTACCTACGGAGGGGCTAAGGCAAAAGTGAAAATTTTAAGTATGTACTTATTAGTTTTAAATTATTAAGTTAAATGGATAATCAGCAGGAAACCAAATAGTATTTAAATAATAAATACTTTAGTAGGATCCTCAGAGACTACACGTAAAGCTCCTTAAATTTAAGGATGAAGATATAGTCCATCCTTTATTGAAAGATAAAAATTACTTATATAATACTTAAAAAAGAGTAAAAATTCTTATATAAGAAGAGAAGAGATCTGATAACTTATTTAAGTTTAGTAAAAAGAAAAAAAACTACTAATTATTTAAACAAACCTTTTAAAAATTTCCTGGGATTCAAGGCTAGTAAAAAGAGTTTAGTAGATAGATCTCATTATACACTTCCTTTTAAAGATATAATGATAGGTTTAATGCTGGGTGATGGGCATATAAACAAAAAAGATAGATTTATCTATGCCCAAAGTAGTTTAAGAATTCATCACAGTAATTACTTTAAACACGTTTTATCTTTATTTAAACCTTACTTATGTGAAGACTTTGTGCTTAAAATTAAAAGTTTTAGAGATAAGAAAACAAATAAAACTTATAATGCACTTTCTTTTTCGACATTAAAATTTCCTTGCTTTTATCCTTATAGAAGACTTTTTTATGATTCAAATAATAAAAAAATAGTACCTTCAACTATACAAAACCTTTTAACTCCGAGAGGATTAGCCTATTTAATTATGGATGATGGTTCGATTAAAAATAGCGGTTTAATTTTAAATACTTATCGTTTTACTTCTTCAGATGTGATAAAATTAAAAACTGCTATAGAAAATTTATTTGTTTTAAACGGTGAAAACCCTTTAAAATGTTCTATACATAAACATAAAAAAGGGGATAGTATCTATATTTGGAGAGAAAGTATGGATTTGTTAAGAAAACATATATCTCAATATATGCATAAGGATATGTTGTATAAAATTAACTCTCGTTAAGTATTAAAAAAGAAAAAGATCTATTGCCATTTTATGCTATATTAAGGTCAATTCCTAATAAATTGTTTGGAGTTCTTGCTATGTTTGGTTCATTATTAATATTATTAGTTCTTCCTTTAACTGATTTATCTAGAATTAGAGCATTAACTTTTAGACCCGCGATGAAATTTGTATTTTGGTTATTTATTATAAATTTCTTCATTTTAATGTGGATAGGTTCTCAACATCCAGATACTCCTTATTTAGAAATAGGACAAATTTCTACTGCATTTTATTTTGCATGGTTTTTAATTATAATACCATTTGTAGGTATAGCTGAAAATACTTTATTAGATATAGCTTACGATTTTGAAGTTAGGAAATCTGAATTCAAATTTAATGAAATTTTCTCAAAAGGTTAAATTATTCCTTTGTCCTATCTTTCCTTACTTACTTTGTGCTCTATTTATTTTATTCATTTGTTTAGGCTTTTTAATGTTACCATACCTTAAATTACTACTTCCTTATCTACTGTATGTATTCAGAATTTTCACATTTAAAATGAGTGTTTTCATCGGTATTAAAACTGCATTATTTTTACTATTGGGTGACTCATTTTATATTTTCGACTTATACCTATTAGGAGAGAGTTCGGAAGCATCTTCTAGTTTACCAGAGGGTTCTTCTTCTAGTTTAGAAGAGGATTCTTCTGATATTGATAAATTAACTTCTGATATTAATGCATTAGATGGCATGATAGAGGTATTGAAGGTATGAGATGATATAGTGGAAGAAGAAGAAGTAGAAAGAATTCTTTTAGGAGAAGATGAAACAGACATAGAAACATGCGTAGGCACAGACACAGACACAGAAACAGACACAGACACAGACACAGAAACAGACTCAGAAACTCGAGAAGAAGTAGTAACAGACTCAGACACAGCTACAGAATAGAAAGGAAAAGGAAAAGAATAAGCCCCTTATTCTTCTTTATAAAAATAAAACCTTTAAGATATAGATTACTTAACTTTAAGGGTATAATCATTTCTACCCTCAACTTTAATGTTAAAATCTGTTAAACTTTATCCTTATTCTTAGTTCAAAAGATATACCTAAAAACCCCCTAACTCTTAATAATAAATTAATAATTATTAATTATTAAAACCTGTTTTTTTAAAAAAAAATGTTCAGAATTAATTATGAATTCTTAAACTTAAGCTCTTTTTTTTTTAATGTTAAGTTTTAATTCTGAATTCTTAACCTTAAGCTATGTTTTTTTTAATGTTAAGTTTTAATTCTGAATTCTTAACCTTAAACTCTTTAAAAATGTTAAGAATTCACTAAACCGGGAAGGCTTATAAAATATAAATATAAATTATTAAATGTTACAACAATGATAATAAAAAAAAAATATAACAAATGTTGTTAAAAATTCTATGAACTACCAAAGTAGTTGGCTCTGTAGTTAGTGACACTTCAAATAAAGATATCAGAAACAAGTTGATTAAACAAAATGATCGACTTAGTGTTGTTCAATTGACAAAGTATTTTCAACAAGTGGATAAAGCTTCTAAAAACTTAGATAAACTTGCATATGAATGTGGGAAACATTTTGATTCATTCGATAAAATCGAGGCGTTGGTTCAGAAACCGGCTACACCGGAGACCTCTAATTTTAAATTGATGAAGGAAAATTTTAAAGAGCTTTCTACTCAAATAGAAGAAACTACTAGTTTTAGTGAGAGGACATTAACTCGATTGAATGAAGATGTTCATTATCAATTGAGAGAAGCAGCTTCTGATCTAGAAGTTTTGAATAAAGGTGTAGAAAAAATTAATAAAGGAATACAGATTTTAAGTGACTCCTATCATAATAATTTTCTATCCGTGGGTGATCTATTTAATCATTTTAATTATAATTTTAAATCTCTTTATGACTTTCTGGATACTTTAAACTTAATACAGTTAGTTTCTACCTTTCATACTTTAATACTTATGCTGATTTTGTTAAATATTTTTAGATTGTTTAACTTTTTTTTTTATGATGAATTAATTAAATATTTTAATCTTGAAAAAAAATACCCTAGATTAGCTTTTTATTTTAAAATAAGGGCTAAGATATCAAAAGTTTCTGTAGCTTTAACTTTTTTATTTATAATCTTTATTTGTTTATGAGGAATATCTTTAAATCTTTTAATTTTAGGTAGTTAATTATTTAATTAAATCAAATCAATTAATTAAATTAATTAATTAATTAGCTAGTTTATTTATTTATTATTTTCTGACTTATTTAATTTATTTTTTACTTATTTACCTATTTTTTACTTATTAGATTCTTTAATTCTGATACATTTTAGTTATAATTTCCATTACAATATTTTAAATTTAATAATATTAAAAAATATTAACCCCTTTACAATAATTTACATTTAATAATATTAAAAAAATATTATCCCCCTTTACAATAATTATAATTTACGTTTAATAATATGTAATTTATATTATCCCCTTAACAAGAATTATATATAAAATCTTAAATATATTTTTTTTTAGATATTTTAAAATATAGATTTATTATCTTTACATATAAATATATATCTTGAAGTAAAGAATTATTAAAATAAAAGATAATCTTCAGATTTATAAGAATAAACTTTAAACTAGAGTAGATAATTTAAGTTTAGAACCAGTTAGATTAAATAGTTAAAAGAGAAAAGGAAGTAAATATAAATTAATAATTCAATAACAGCTATCTTTTTTTGAATAATAAGCTAAATAAATATTTAAGTTTTACAGTCTAATTTATAGAAAAGAATGAATGAATAGCTTATTTTAATTAAAAAATTTTTAAATCCAGAAAAGCTCTTTTTTAATTCTATAATTCCCTATCAAGAATATGGAGGGTAGAATAAGAAAGGAGTCCTTAATCATCCTCCAACTTTTTAAGATAATCCAGTTATCAAGGGGGCCAGTGCTCATCAAGGGATTAGGCCCCTCCATATCCTTGTTTATTCTTTTGTTTGTTTACCTAAAAAGAAGGGTTGGAGGCTTTTTAATGCAATATAGAAGAGGGGATTATCAAAAAAAAACCATCCAGAATATGGAGGGGCATTTATAATTGGACCCCAAAAGTTGGAGGCTTTTTAATGCACTCAAAAAAAGAAGGATACAAACAAAAGGGCTATAATTCTATAATTCCAAAAAAGAAGGGGTTTTAGTAGTTAGTCTAAAAAAAGATTCAAGTTTAAACAGTGATATTGATAATAAAAAGGAATCCAAAAAATTCAGAATTAAAATGAAAAAAATTTTAATTAAGAGTTGAGTTATATAATATGTGTAATTATTTAAATAAGATAATTAATTTAGGTTAGAGGAATTTTTATACTTTGAAATAATTTTAATTGATGTTTCCAAGTTAACCCTTATTCCAATATAAATAACATAAAGTATATTATGTTTTCCACCTTTTGGATTAGAAGAATCCCTTGGAATTAAGAAGTTCCCTTTTTTTCTTAATAATCCTTACTGGTATTAGAAGAATTAAGCTCCTACGCTTTTTAGATTAAAAAACACGTACTAAGTAGAACTACCTACTGGTCTTCGATGAGAAAAAACAACAAAAGGGAAGGGAATAAAAAAATCCGATAGGTTTTGAGGGATAATTAAATAATATTCTTTCTGTTACGAGTAAAGAGACTTGAACTCTTAATAGTAATGAGTGCCTAAAACCCACCCGGCTACCAATTTCGGCATACTCGTATTACAATTGATTTTTATTTTATTAAACTTAATACACCTTAGAATTAAACACCCGCAGTATAAAAGTGAGGTTAATAGAAATTATATTTAAATAACCTAATACTTAAAAAGTTTTTCTAAGGGTTAAATACTAAAAAAGGGGTCTAAGTATTAAGGGGGGGGGTAACAAGAGTGAGGTGATTTGAACACCTACAAATGATTTTGGAGATCACGATACTAACCAATTATACTACACTCTTAAAAATTAAGAATTAAATTTATTCCTATTCTTAAAAATTTTCTCTTATTAAGGGGAAGGCTAAAGATCTTTTTAAATTAGTTAACTAATAACTAACTAACATAGTATATCGGATAACCACTTTTTTAACCATTTAAACTGAAATCCTAATATAATAATATACTTATATTCCTGATATTTAAAAATTTTAAATAAAAGGTTTATATTTCAAAGAATCTGATAAGAATTAATAATTCAGAATTAATTAATAAACTCATAAAATGTTTAAGCATAAACCGCCTAAACATGTAAAAATAGTGAATAAAAACCTCATTGCTAAATTGAATTTAGAAAAACTTTGCTCTAATTAAAAAAATAATGCAAATCTGAGGGTATTTTTTCTCGATCTATTTTATTCAGTAAAAAGAATGATTAAACCTGAAAAATATCTTATTTGATACAAAAATAATTAATAATAATACCTGTATGAAAGCCTTTAACAAGGTTAAAGTCTCTATGAAAGCCTTTAACAAGGTTAAAGTCTCCTCCTACAAGGATTGAAGATTATAAGTAATATGATTAAATAAATCACCCACTAAAATTAATTAAATTTAAATTCTCTAATCCTTTAACTACTTTATCTAAACCTTTATTAACAAATACTAAAATCATTCACTTTAAATATCCATTTTCATTTATTAAAGTTATCATACTATCGGTAAGTTATATAGTTTCGTCTAAGTTTTGACTAGTACCTTTAAGATTTTAACTAATCGCTTTAGCACTATTAGACATGTGTGTTGTCTTATTACTAATCAATGATTTTATTTATTGATTATTGGCTATCAATAATTATTTAAAAGTGGTTTTGAATATTTTCAACTTGTTGTATATATTCCTCCTTTTCTATGACCTTTATGATCTATCATCTTGGTTACCATGTGACTAGCAGCCGCTGTAGCTATAAACCCACTAATGTGTTTTTAAGTATCTTAGAAATTTTTATTTTCGTTTTATAATTTTTAATTTTAAATTTTATAATCTTAACGTTAATATTAACATTAAAGGAACTATTCTTTGTTTAATGATTAAGAATTAATGATTCAGAATTAATGATTAAAAATTAATGATTCAGAATGAAGAATTCAGAATGAAGGATTAAGATATTAATACTGAAGTATTTATGTATTTATGTTACAAATAAATGTAACGGTAGGATATAAGAAAAAGGACAAGAGTAAGGATAAGGGTTATTGTTAGGGTAATAGGGTTATAACTTTAAACTTCTTGTATAATATTTAAATCTATAATTCAATAGCTTAAACCTAAAGCTTAAACCTACAACTTAAATTAATCTATAACTTCAACTTAAAGGATTATCTTAACCTTTATTCACATAAAAATATAAGTTTCATCCCAATATGAGTAGTTAAGGGGGGGGTTAACTATATTTTAATTTAATTTTGTTACGATTAAATATTCTATTTAATAAAGCAAATTGATTAATTTTATTAATTTGATTAATATGATTAATTGGTTCCCCTTATCCCAAACCCTCTAAAATAAACTATACAAAGGATTCTGACTCTTTTAAAATCTATAACCTATTAATTTTTAATGTTTCTTTTAATTTTTCCTTTTATTGATATGGTTTATAGTAACAAAAGTGTAATTTACTCTAAAATGAATTAAAAACTAATAATTATAATCTCTTAACTAAATTTTTTTACTTAATTTAGTAATATAAACTCTTATTACTTGTTGTAATGTAAATAAAGGTAAAATATATTTAGATAAGATATAAACTATAGCGAACAATGTAATAAATGAAAATAATAATTGATTAAAGAAAAAAAATGGTATTAATTGAGGCATGATTTATACTTTATAATATTAAGTTACTATTAGCTCTAAATTATATTATATTAATATTAATATAAAATTTAAATTATTAAAAAGAACCATCTCTGCTTATTTAAGCTCTTATAATTATTTAAATTATAATATAAATGAGATATTGAGAGTATATTAACTAATCTAATATTAATTACAATTGCAATTAAAATTGTAAAAAACTTCTAAATTTAGTTTTTATTTTAAATTTTTTTTAAACTCTTTTAATTATTCTTTTAATCTTCTCCTTTTATTGTAAATTGTAATTAAGCCCTTGCCCTCTCCTCTCAATCTGATCTTAAAAAAAAACAAACAAAAAAAGTAGGTAGTGGGCCTCCTAGAGTAGAAAAAAGTAGGAAGTAGTCCTCCATTAAAAAAAAGAAGGGAGGTTCCTCTACGTAGTAGTCATCATTAACTTTTATTCCCTACGTATTTTTTTTTTTCTTTCCTAGACCCCTTTTTTTTCGTAGTACCACTTGTTAAAAAAATCCCTTGGCTGAATTCTTCCAATAATAATAATTAATACCTTTAAAAGAATCCCCTTTGGATCCTTCTTTTTTTTGTCGAGAATCCGAATCCAGTGATTAATAACCCTTCTTTTTTTAATTCTTTAAAGGGGGTTATTAATACCTGTGGATTAGGCACCCATCAATTAATTAGGAATCCCTGTTGTAAAAAATTTTGAATCCAGTGATTAATAACCCTGGATTCGTTTTTCTTCTACTAATCACTAAAAGGGGTCTTCGAAGGCCTTTATAAGAAGAAGTATTAATAATTATACGGAATCATAACCCATATAAAAACACAACACAAAAAAGTAGGAGCCGTAGGACCGTAGAATAATTAAGGAGGATAATTAAGGAGAGGGGATTAAATATTAGGTTTTGTATGTTTTTTTTATTACTTTAAATATTTTATATATAAATTAGTAAAAGGTAGCGCTATCATGAAAAGGAAAAGGAAATAAAATTTATTTATTTCTTGTTCTAGATATAATAATAGTAGCAAACATAGCTAATAATAATATAACACTTAAAATTATCAATAATACTCCATCTTCTAGGTATAAAGAGTGACCTAAACTACTTATTTGACTTATTGATGATATTGTAAGGTCATAAGTTAGACTTATATTATTAGAATAAATATCTAAAGCTAAAAGGAAGTCTTCGTACATATTTTTTGCAAGTGCCTCTGGCCAAGGTGAACCTAAAAATAAAGAATCTATATTATTTAAATAACTTTTATTTATATCTATGAATAAAGAAGATTTAATTGGAAGATTTATAAATAAAGGAATAATATTAAAAAAAATAAAAATAAATAAAATTACTATACAAATAGCTAATGGTAAATTTTTGGTAAATTGATCTCCAGTATCTTGAAGCTCTGAGATATTAATATCTATCATCATAATTACAAATAGAAATAATACAGCTATCGCCCCTACATATATAATAATATAAGAAATACCTACAAAGTTAATACCTATAAATATTAAATACAAAGATGCTTGAACGAAAGTAGCTATTAAAAGAATTACAGAAATAACCGGATTAATAGAAGTTATAGTAAATACGCTACTCAAAAGAGTACCCAAAGCTAGAAAATTTAAAAAAAAAGTTGTTGTCATTGTAAAAAAAATATATATAAATATATAATAAAGATATCCTGCGTGTAAAAATTAACATTGTTATTATTAATTTTATAATAACTCCTTTAATTAGACAGCTCTTATTTTTCTAAGTTAAAGTATAAAATATTGAGATTATATTTTAAATATTGGCGAGCACAAAACCGCTTTCGAGGCTTCTACTAAGGTTCCTTATAATAATTGATGAAAGGATTTAAAAATAAAATTAATAACATAAAACCGTTCCTATATTCTTAATTTTATAAAATTATTTTTTTTCTACAGCTCCTACGGAATCATAAACCTACAGCTCCTACGGAATCATAACAGGAGTTAAAAGTTTAAGGTTTTTAATCCAAAAAGGGCCTTAATAATCCTCCAACCCATCATTAGGAATAAGAGTCCCTTTTGTCCAATTAGAAAATCCCCTCTTCTAGAAAGCATTAAAAAGCCTCCAATTAAGAAAAGAAAAGAAAAGAAAAGAAAAGAAAAGAAAAGAAAAGAAAAGAAAAGAAAAATCCAAAAGGGACTCTACCCTCCATATTATTGCTGGATTACTGAAAAAAAAAAATTTTTTTAAGACTAAGGCTAGGTTTTTTTAGGTTGTAGGTTTAACCTAGAAAAATGGAACTGAAAGCAGAATAAAAATTTTATTTATCCTCTTTAATTTTCAGTTTAGTAAGGATGACTTTGCATTCTATGTCTTTTTTAATTTTTTTCTATTTTCTATTTAGCCCCTTTTTAGAAGAGAAGAGAAAATCCTCTGGCTGTTATTTATAGACCCCTTGTTGTTTTTATTCCCCCATCCCTTGTTATACCAAAAAAGAAGGGTTGAAAGATTATTCAAGCATTTTTAATTTCCCCTTTTATGAATCCAGTGGATAAAGGTATTAATTCTTAGGGTTTCCTCCTAGTCTGAACAAAAAGGGAATAATTCTGAGTTTTCGTAGAACCCCCTTTTTGGAATTAAAAAAAATCCAGTGATTAATAACCCCTTGATGGGGCACTGGATTCATAAAGAGGTTTCTTTTAAAGGGGTTAATAAAAACAAAACAAAACAAAAAAAACAAGGGGTCTAAACAAAAGGGTAAAGGTAAGAAGAAAAAACAACAGAATTATCCTAATCCAATAGGAAGAAAAAAAAACCAAAAGGAATAAAAAAAACCAAAAGGAATATGTTTAAGTTAATTTTGATAACGAGCCCTTCCAGATTCGAACTGGGACCACCCTAATCGACAATTAGGTACTCTACCTATTAAGCTAAGGGCCCTATTATTAAATTCAAAATTTTACTTCTATTATATGTTTATATTTATTAAAGGATTTCCTCTCCCTCTTCTTTAATAATCCCTTATTAGGATCCCCTGATTAATTCTTAGGTTTCATGTATTCATAACCGTATGAATAAAGGGGGCCCAAATCATAAGTTTAGGACGGACGGCCTATGTTTATTACAAATTTAGATTACGGAGGGATTAGATATAACTTAGTTTTATTATGTGCTGTTAATTCCCCTCTCTCCTACTTATCCGAATGCACCCCTACGTAGTACGTATAAAAAAAACAAAACAAAAAACAAAAATAGGTTAGAGAGAAAAATAGATAGCTTAGGATTATAAAAATTGTAAAGATATCTTTAAGTTTTTAGGTTTGTATAAACCTAACTTCTTTTATACTAATTTTAAAGTTTTAATTAGTATTAGCCCTTTTTTTATTAATCCCTTCGTAGAAACCCCTTTTTGTTATTAGTAGAATTAAAAAATCCAGTGATTAATAACCCTGGATTCATAATTTTTTTCTTCTAAGTTTTTTGGTCTAACAACAAGGGGGACTGGAAGAATACCCTTTTTTATTAATCCCTCCTCTACGTACTACGTAGTACGTAGTTTTTAAATGCCCAGGGGATTCTTTTAATCCAAACGGGTAGTCATAATTCAGCCTCCTTGTTAGCCCTTTTGGTTTAGGAGAACCCTCTTTGGTAGAGAATACATTAAAAAGCCTCCAACCCTTCTTTTTTTTGTAGAAAAAAAAACAATAATATGGAGGGGCCAGGGATTAATAACCCCTTGTTTTTAGACCAAAAAACTACGTATTATTAATTCAGATCCCTTGGCATTAATAAAGGGCCAGGGTTATTAATCCCTGGATTAATAAAAAAAATTAATACTTAAGACAAAAAAATTATGAATTATGAATTCTGAATTCTGAATCCCTAGATGGGCACTGGCCCCTGAATAACTGGATTATCGAAAAAAAAAACCAAAAGTTGTAGGATTATAAGTTGTAGGATTATTAAGGACTCGGACTCTTCTCTTCTCTTCTCTTTCTACAAGGTTGGAGGATTATTAAGGCCTCCTATTCCTGAAAAAAAAGGGGTCCTTATTAATAAGGGACCCCCCTTAAGGGGGAGAAGGGGGAGAAGGGGGCATTAATAAAGAGTTATTAATCACTGGATTAATAAAGGGTTTATTAATTAATTCGTAGGGGAATAAATGGAATAAAACCCGTCGGGATTCTTCATTATTAATAATTAATAAATAATCTGTAGGGGAATAAAAAATCCTAATGCCAGGAAGCTCTTTTTTTTTTTTATTTTATTAAATAAGTTAGAGATAAAGATAAAGTAATTGAAGGGTAAAAGGTTAATTAAACGTACTTAAAAGAGTATTGAATTGTATTTAAAAATAGAAATTGTCTCATTGTCTCCGTAGCTAATTAATATTGTTTTTTTTATTTATTTTTTATTTTATTTTATTTTTTTTTATTTTATTTATTTTATTTTATTTTATTTTTTTTTATTTAATTTTATTTATTTTATTTAATTTTATTTATTTTATTTTATTTTATTTTATTTTATTTTATTTTATTTTTTATTTTTTAATCCTTAGCTCTACCCCCCCCTTTTTTTTTTTTTTTCACCAAGTTTTTCATTAGGATAAGTCTTTAAATAAAAAGGTTTAATGCATTAGACGCTATCTGGTAAAAAAAAAAAAAAATATTAAATTTTTAAAGTTCAGTTTAGTTATGTTACAAGCAGCAAAATACATTGGAGCAGGTTTAGCTTGTTCAGGTTTAATAGGAGCTGGAGCAGGAATCGGTACAGTATTCGGTTCTTTAATTTTAGCTGTAGCTAGAAATCCTCAATTAAGAGCACAATTATTCTCTTTTGCAATTTTAGGTTTCGCCTTAGCAGAAGCAACAGGATTATTCGCTCTAATGATGGCTTTCGTGCGCCGTTTGGCATGTAATTATCAAATCAGCAAAGCTGATCGTGAATTGATGATAAATTCCGACACTATCGAAGTTAGGTACGTCAGGAAAACTGAATACTGAACATAGCATCTTCGAAAAACTAAAATCAACTCTAAGTGGACATGCAGTTGACCCTAGTGAAGTGTTCTTACTATGAATAAAGTTAAACTACTTGAAATCCAATTCTCAGTGCCCTCCCATCATGGGGATTAACTTGGCCATGATAGGTTATTTGGACCATAACAGTTATAAAGAAAGCGTAGCTGTTAATCATTCTGGTCTCACACATTATCTAAGAAAGATAAGTAAGAGAATGAGTGGATATTCTAAGGTAAGTAAGTTGGCAATTACATGTACACCGGGATGGCCTACGGGAAGTAATTCCTATTGGTCACAGAGTGAAGGTAGTACCCTACTCAACACGAGATACGATCCTACTAACGTAGGATGAAGGGGAAGACTCACAGTCAAATCTAACATTTATCAAAGACGATACAGTACAGGATGTACAAAAACGGTAACGGACAAAATAAATGATTTATCTATAAGAAGTCAAGCCAATCCTAGTCTACCCATAGACAGGAATCTATACAAAATGATCTGCGATCCAGAGCTATTATACCTGGCTTATAACAACATAAAAAGTAAACCGGGAAACATGACCCCAGGGATAGTTCCTACCACTCTGGACGGGATCAGTTTAGAGGAAATTATGAAAATTAAGGAATCTCTGAAAGACGAATCCTTCCAGTTTAAGCCTGGTAGAAGAATCCAAATCCCGAAACCAAAAGGAGGAACTAGACCACTAACGATTGCTCCTCCGAGAGACAAAATCGTTCAAGAAGCTATGCGTATGGTGTTAGAAGCAATTTATAACCCTCTATTCTCGAACAACTCACATGGTTTCAGAACTAATCACTCTTGCCACTCTGCCTGAAAACAAATATTTACCACCTTTAAAGCCACATCTTGAGTTATAGAAGGTGAGATCAAGAAATGTTTCGACTCTATCGACCACCAGAAACTAATTTCATTAATCGAAACTAAGATCAAGGACAAACAATTTGTCAAACTGATCTGAAAGAGCTTAAGAGCTGGTTACTTTGAATTCAGAGTACTGGAAAACAACCTAATAGGTACCCCACAAGGTTCTATTATCAGCCCGATACTAGCCAATATATACTTAGATCAACTAGACCGGTTTGTAGAGGAGTTACGTATAAATTTCGACAAAGGCAGTAAACCTAGAGTATCTCCATCCTATACGAAGATAAGATACTTAAAGAAACTAGCTGAAAAAGCAGTTCCCCGAGATGTCGCGTCAATAAAGGAAATACATAAAAAACTTCTTAACACCGAGTACACACTACACAACGATCCGGGTTTTAAAAGACTATTCTATGTGAGATATGCCGACGATTGAATAATAGGTATACGAGGTTCAAATAAAGACGCTATTGAAATAAAAAACTCAATACACGACTACCTAAAGAGCATCGATCTAACCCTGAGTGCTGAGAAAACCAAGATAACTAATTTGAACACGGATACCATTAAATTCCTAGGAATTGAAATGACCCGATCTAGTCACATTAAATATCATAGCACTCCAAACAGACGGGACATAATACAACGTAACCCTATGAGGCTAAGAGTATTAGCTCCTATGAACGACATAAAAGCAAAACTAAGAATGAATAAATTCATAGTAGAAAACATAGTTGCCCCAAAATTTATTTGAAAAGACTATACCCACAAACAAATTATTCAACTGTACAACAGCGTACTCAGAGGATATTTAAACTATTACTCCTTTGTACACAACTACAGTAGATTGTCAACCCATCTATACTGAATATTAAAAGGATCATGTGCAAAACTACTCGCCGCAAAATTCTCGTTAAAGTCCACCCGAAAGGTAATGAATAAATTCGGAAAAGATCTAACATTCAAAGAACCCCTAAAAGGGGAAGATAGAAATAACAACAAACCTCAGGACCCGAAAAAAGTAACAGAGACTAGATTCTATAAACCTAACTTCACGGGAAATTACCTAGATTTTAAAACATCAGGTGAGGCCCCAATCCTGAAAATGAGCCCTATATCAATCTCCTCTTTAGAGAAACTAGCTTGTACCGCCTGTGGTTCAAGATATAGAATTGAAATGCATCATATACGTATGATGAAAGACCTCAACCCAAAATTATCATACATCGATAAACTTCAAGCCAAAATAAGAAGGAAACAAATCCCGCTTTGCAGACCTTGTCATTTAGAAAAACACAGACTGACTAAACAATAGATAAAAACGCTAGATTGATGGAGAGCCGTATGATGGGAAACTATCACGTACGGTTCGGGAAAGGGAAACCGATATCCTTAAAAAGGATACTGTTTTCTAGTTCATTTATTATTATACTCATAATAGTATAAGACAGATAAACTTCAGACAGATAAAAAAGACAGATAGAGGAATAAACTTTTATTCTTTTCTTTTCTTTAAAAATAGGGAAGTAATCCCCTAGGGACTCTATTTTTATATTAATCTCTTCGTAGAAGCCCTTTATGAAGGCCCCCATGTGATTAATCCAGGGATTAGTCCAAAGGGTTATTAATCCCTGGATTCATAAAAGGGTTAATAAAAATGCATTAAAAAGCCTCCAACCCTTGTAGACCAAAAAACAAGAATATGGAGAGGCATTTGGAAAAAAAAAGGAGAATCCTTTTTAAAAAAATAGGGTGATATATTATAAATAATTTAATGAGGGCAGGTGATCCGATTGGTAATGGTGATTCTCTGTAAAAGAATTGGTTAATAACCGTAAAAGGTTCGATTCCTTTACTGCTCAAAAATAAATAATTAGAATAATTATTTTAATTCTAATAAAAAAACTTTTAAGTAATGCAAGCAGTTTAAATTAAAGGGTGTTATCTAAAGCCTTTTTTTATTCAAAGAGGCATTCTCTTAAAAAAAGGTTGGAGGCTTTTGAATGCCCTGGATTCTCTTAAAACCCAAAAAAGGTTGGAGGCTTTTGAATGCACTTATTTTAAGAAAAAAAAAGGGCTAAACTAATAAAACTATTTTAACCCTTTTAAGAGTCCCTACGGTGAGTCCCTACGGTTTTTTTTTTTTTTTTTTTTTTTTTCTTCAAAACCCCATCTTTTTTTAAGAATTTTTTAAGAGAAAAAAAACTTTATTGAGAATATTTAACGATCTTAATTATATTTATTTAGGTAATATCCTAACTTTAATAATATTTTAGTATAAATATTACTGGTATAAAAAATATGACATTTGATATTATTACAGATAGAACCTATACTTTTATTTTTTTTTTATTTTTTTTATTTTATTTTTGTATCTGGATATCTTTATAGTATAGATATTAGAGATCACATAACTCTAGTATAAAGGTACCACTATAAGATCTACTAATTAAAAATAGAAAAAGAAATAATTATTTCTTATTTTAATAATTATTCAGCGAATAAAATATATAAATAGCATATAATAAAAACTGCAGCTACTTTTAAACTAACAAGTTTTAGAAATCATATTCATATACTCCAAAAGGTAATATAACTAATCATTAAACTTTTTAAAATATTACCTTTTTTATTGTAAGCTAAGTATTTTTTAGCATATATTATTGTTACATATTTTACTATAACTTATTGTAGTTTTGTCAACATAAGTATTAGTATTACGAAATAGAATAGATTACTCCCATATATTAGCTCATACTGTAAGTATGATACGCTAATTTTTTTTATCAATTAATATATTTTTAGATATTTCACTATTTCCTAAATTTTAATCTTTTATTTCTCCTTTATAATCTGATAAATTTAATCTTCTGATATCATTATTTGTAATTTTTTATCACATCCTAATTCATCTTCATCACCTAAAGACACACTATCATCATTATTTTTAGAACTAGTTATATATAACGATTTACTAAAACCAGAACTAATTGTAGCTACTAAAACACCAGCATTAGTATCAGCAGTAATATCTTTAAAAGCATTAATTGCAGCAGCAATTTCACCGGCATAACTTACACTAGTCGCTAGATTATTAAAAAACTCCACTACGTACTACGTACTACGTACTACGTATAGGAATACTCAAATTAAAATAGTGATTATTTTCATTTAAATTATTTTCAGCATTATTATTATTAACTTCAGTATTATTATTACTTAAATTACTCCCAACTCCCAAACTTTCCCCAGTTTTACTAGAACTTTAACCAGAATGAGTACTTACACCTGAATTACTAGAACTTTCACCATAATTAATAGTACATCCACCAGATTCACAACTTTAAGAAGGGTAAATGTTTAACACCTCAAATTCAATAAAACAGATATAACCATCGAAACAAATAAAACAAATTTCAAAATAGCTAAGTATACTTAATATAAGAAATATTATGATAGACAAAATAAAAACTAAAGATAAGTAGTTCAACACTTTAAATATACATTTTTTAATGTATCACCTAAATAAAATTTCTTTATAATGGTATCAAGTCAAAAATAAATAAAAAGGACAATAAATAAATAAATTTCACATTAATCATATTATATTTTTTTAATTAAAATTAGAATAGAGGTTTTTAGCTAATATTATAAATAATAATATCTGTTTAAAAACGGATCATAACTTAGAATACAACAATTAATACTTACAGTAAAATAAGGACTCCATAAATACAAAAAAAATTAAAAATCCAATTAAAATTCTCTATAACTAAACCTCAAACAACCACATCCCACCCAAAACCTAAAACCAAAAATATATCCAACCAAAAACCTACAAAATATAACCAATCAATAAACCCAAAATCCAATATTAACAACTCTCTATATAGATTGATAAAAAAAGAAACCAAAAGGGAATAAATGGAATAAAAAATCCGATTGACAGGATGGTTTCTACAAAAATTAAAATTAAAAAAAATTGAGTGGAGAGTAGAGGAGTGAATAGGTAGCCTTGGATAGTGTAAACTGTAAAGTGGATAGTGTAGTGAAAGTTTAGGAGTAGTGTATAGTGAAAAAATAAAAAAAGGGATATTTCCACGACCCCTACTTTAGGATCCGAGTGCCAATATTTAAACTAAATTTTGTCCTGCTTTAATTGTAATACTGTAAGTTCCTTTTTTATTTTTATTAGTATAAGTAGCAATGTCTTTAAAATTAATTCTACCAGAAGCAGAAGCTCCTCTGCTAATAGTTTGAACTGTTTTTCTAGGGATATTTTTCTTAGTTAAAAGTTTTCCTGCCACTCTAATAGTTAAACCAGATAAGAAACTCGGTATAATAACACCTCTTTTTTCTTCTAAATTCTGTATATTTTTTTTAATAATAACTTTTTCAAATAATCTTCTAATAATCATTCTTAATTTAATTTTATTAATCATAATTCCTAATAAATTAACTAAAATATTACTATCATTATAAGGGTAATGTATTCTTACTAAATCAAAAACTACCGGTTTATTAAAAATATTATTTAAAATTAAAGATAAAAATTTAAAATTATTTGGGAAAACTTTAACTAAAGACATATTAGATAATTTTCTTAATTTAACTCTAATATTAATTTTTATTTTTCTAAACTTGTTGTATTGTTTTCTAATTTTTTTCTTAAATTTATATTCTTTTTGTCGAAGTTTTCTTATAGCTAGAATTTTTTTTAGTGAATTTTTGCTTTTTCTATTTAATCGTTTTGTATTTTTTACAATAGCTTCTCTGTTGAAGTAGTTATTTGTTGTAGTATCTAGGTTTTGTGTATTTTTTTGTTTAGAATTATAATTAAAAAATTTTTTTAATTTTAAAACATTAGGGATAAATAAATAGTAAAATAATTGTACAATTATTTTATCTGGTGTACTGATAAAAACAGGTTTACTAATTAAACAATACATCGACTTAAAAGTTGTAGATAATAATTTATAAATATTTTTTTTACCCGAAGTATAAAATTTATTAAGATCAGTATTAAAATGAAATCCTATTAGTATGTAATAAAAAATAATAATACCTTTATTTTTAATATTGTAAATACTCAATTCTTTTAAGTAATGGCTAAGTACAGGTTGATTTACTAAATTTTTAACAGAAAGAGAAGAAGGAGAAGGAGAAGGAGAAGATAGAGCAGAAGGTTGAACAGTATCCCTTGTATTATTTTTATCCAGATCAAAGTGAGAAGTAACCATAGAAAGTTTTACAGCATTTTTTCCTGTTAACTGAGTATTTTTATCGAACAATAATATAAAAGGTATAGTTTCAAGTTTAAGTTCTAAATTTTTCTTATAAGGATTAATTATTTCCTTTTTATTTTTATTTTTATTATAGAACAATAGTGAAAAAGGTAGATTCGTGAGCTTAGGAGCCTCAAATTCTAAATTTAACCCCTTTTTTTCTGACCCTTTGGAAGGGTCGGACTCAGGGTTAATAGGAATCAAAATTTTATCTTTATTTAAAATTTTACCTACTATTATTTCTTTATTTAAAACTGTTAAAACTGTTTTTTTATTTAACTCCAGTTCCTTTTGAAAAATAGAAATAAATTTTTTATTTTCTATAAATATCCTCTTTCTAATTTTTTTTAACAAGGTTGGTTCTATATTTTCAAAATTCTTTAAGCTAATAAGGTTATTAATAGCCCTTTTTTTTTGTAGAATTAAAAAACTTAGATTATTATTTAAAATAATACCTTGCTTTAATAAATTCGTTATTAATTTTTTTTGTAGTAGGAGTATTTTTTTAGTAGTATTACTATCACTTTCCAATCCTATAGCGTTTTCTTTTTCTTTTAATTCCTCATTAGTTTTCGTTTTCGTTTGTAAATTCATATTTAATTTAGGAACAACTTTCAAAACATATCTCATCATATATATATATTTAACATAAGGTTGTCGAACTAAAATTCTTTTAGGAAAAAATAGTAAAGGGTTTCAAATACTAGATATAGATTTATATTTTAATTTCAATATATATTTACTTAAAATAAATTTAAATTTATTAATCTTTAAAGTTATTTGATAATAATCTTTTTTAAAATTTAAATTTTCCCCTAAGGAGCCGAAGCTTTTTATTCCTCTGTTTCTCTCTCTTTCTCTACCTATTTGTTTGTTTTTTTCTCTACCTATTCCTCTTTTTTTTTTTATTATCTCTTGGTGGGAGGCATCAGCTAAATTTTCATAATTAGTTTCCCTCTGTTCATTTCTCTCTGTACTCCAATAGTTTACATAATTATTTTCTCTTTGAATATTTTCATTTATCGCCTTAGTCAAATAGTCTTCAGAATTAGTTTCCCTTTGAATCTTTTCATCTCTCACAGTAGTAATAGAATCTCTTTCAATTATCTTAGAATCGTAAGTTACAGCAGAATCTTTTATTTTATTGAACATTCCGGGTTCTGAGTCAGGGGCAAAAATAAAACTTTCAGATAAATCAATTTTATTGTGAGATAAACATTGAACCAATTTATCATTATATCTTTTTTGTCTAACATTTAGGTCAGAAAATTTTTTTTGTAAGTCTTCTTTAAATTTATTTTTAGTATTTGTATCCATTTTTGCATCATTTTCCTTGCCTACTTTCATCTTTTGTTGTTTATTTATTAAGGGGGAACTAAATACAGGACTTAACTCAGCTGTGAGTATAGGTGTAAATGGGCGATTTAAAGTCAAAGTAAGATTATTCTCATGATTTAACTTTTCATTTTTTGGTATCTTTATGTGAATCATTTCACTAGATTTGTTTGTTTCTTTTAAAATTTGCATCAATAAAGTATATATTAGAGTATATAATTGGGTAAGAATATTACCCAGC
>JACKQL020000235.1:0-34190 GCA_018296165.2 Termitomyces sp. T153 | reverse complement strand
CTCGAGGTACTTCCCACCCTTGTAGACAGCGGCGCCTCTGGTGTCTTTGTCAGCAACCAACTCAATCTCCAATGCAACGACCTCGACAAACCCCTTGAGCTGCAACTCTTTGACGGGAGCCCTGCCACAACAAAAATCATGCAGTACCATGACAACACCCTCACCCTCAATAACGACCTGCAATTCCAGGCCCGACTCCTCATTACCCAACTACCCCTGTCAACCCTGATCGTGCTCGGACTCCCGTGGCTGCGAGACGTCAATCCCGACATCAACTGGAAGAACCTCACCATGCAATTCCCCAGCCCCGAAGCAAGTTTAGCAGCTGCCATCCACCTCCGCCTCCAGTCTATCTCTGATCTCAACGTTCCCTGCCCCGACACCATCACCTCCGGAACGACCCAGGATTCCCCAACCCCCGACGCCAACCCCAACAGAGGAAGAAGCACAACTCCGTCTTGATCACCCTCAGACAAATTACAATGGCTGCCCCCCAACATACCCCAAAATCGATATAAGGGCCCGTGCTACCCCGACCAGCAATGCCCGAAGCCCCCGACCAACCCCAACGTCACCCCGGACTTGACTGTTACACCTACGGTACCCAACCCTGTTGACCCCGGGGACCTTGACATTAAAATCATCGGTGCCATCCCCTTTGTGCGTCTCTTACGAGAAGGCACCCCTGCCTTCCAGTTGCAAGTCATGCCAGCCCTACCCGAGGAATACCTCCATGCAGGGACTACTGTGCCAGAAAGCAAGACAGAGGAACAGATCCTATCCAAAGTAGTTCCCCCGGAGTATCATGAGTTCACTGATGTGTTCTCCAAAGGAATTGCCAAGGAACTCCCTCCGCACCGCTCCTACAACCACAAGATTGACCTCGAAGAATATACCTCACCTCCATTTGGCAAGATCTACAACATGTCCAAAATAGAGCTCCAGGCCCTGAAGGAATACCTCAACGACATGCTCGGCAAAGGTTTCATATGCCCATCGATCTCCGTGGCTGGCACCCCGGTTCTGTTTGCCAAGAAAAAAGACGGATCCCTCTGACTCTGTGTGGATTATTGGGGACTCAACAAAGTCACCAAAAAGAACTGGTACCCCCTCCCCTTAATCGGAGACCTTGTTGATTGTCTTTGCAGCGCCAAGATTTACACAAAAATCGACCTCCGTTCTGGCTACAACAACGTCCAGATTGCCCCGGGACATGAATGGAAGACCACCTTTTGCACCCGCTATGGCCTCTTTGAGTATCTCGTAATGCCCTTCAGAATGACTAACTCCCCCGCCACCTTCCAGTACTTCATGAACAACATCTTCCACGACATGAACAACATTTTTGTCATCGTATATTTGGACAATATCCTGATCTACTTGAATTCGCCGGCAGAGCATTCAGAGCATGTCCGCCGTGTCTTGGAATGACTCTGAGAATATCACCTTCACGCTAAACCCGAGAAGTGCTCCTTCCACACAACAGAAGTCAAATATCTCGGAGTCATCATCACCCCTGATGGTGTGCGCATGGACCCCGCCAAGGTCGACGCAATACTCAACTGGCCCTCCCCGCGGAATGTCAAGGAGGTACAGTCATTCTTGGGGTTTGCTAACTTCTATTGCCACTTCATCGACAACTACTCCAGGATCACCAAACCCCTCAACCGACTCACATGGCAGGACACTCCTTGGGACTGGGACAGCAAGTGCCAGAGCGTATTCCTCCTCCTGAAGAAGGCCTTCACCTCCGCTCCGGTCCTCCGCCATTTTGACCCCTCCCTACTGATCGTGCTCGAATGTGATGCCTCCGACTATGCTATCGCCAGGATACTCTCCCAGTCAAACTCGGGGGGCAAGGATCTCCACCCCATCACCTTCTACACCCAATCAATGATCCCAGCAAAACTCAACTACAATATTTACAACAAGGAACTCCTCGCGATCATCGAAGCCTTTTGTCAGTGGTGGGCCTACCTCAAGGGGTCCCCGCACCGCATCCAAGTCTACTCTGATCACAATAACCTGCAATATTTTACAACCACAAAACAGCTCAGCCACTGCCAAGCTCAATGGTCCGAACCCTCTCGGAGTATGATTTTACTATTCACTACTGCCCTGGACAACTCGGCGCAAAGCCTGACGCCCTCACTCAAAGACCCGATGTGTATCTGAAGAAATCATTTGAAACTGAACGAAATGCATTCAACCACCAAGTGGTAATCCCACCCAAACATCTACATGCCGTGCTGATTTTAAATGAAGCAGGAATCCTCCAGCAAATCAGGAATTCACCCCTGGACCCCTTCTTCAACCAGCACGACCCCCGCAACAACCCCAACAAGTCGAGCATAGACAACCCCTTTTTGCTATCTCCGGACCACCACCTCCTGCTCCGGAATGGACGAATCTACACCCCAGACCACAAGTCCATTCACCTCGACATACTCTGACAACACCACGACCACAAACTCCGGGGGCACCCAGGAATTTGTAAGACCCTTCAACTCATCTCCCAGACTTATTTTTGGCCAGGAATGAAGAAGGATGTCACACAATACATAAGGGCCTGCGAACCCTGCCTATGGGCCAAAGTACCCTGCCACCGCCCCCACGGATTACTGAAACCCCTCCCTGTTGGTCGCCACCCCTGGTCCTCAATATCGATGGATCATATCGTTGAACTCCCTGACTCTGAAGGTTTCGACACAATCCTCGTTGTCGTCTGCCACCTTACTAAACAAGCCCTCTTTATCCCCTGCCACACCACCGACACCACCCCAGATTTTGCCAAACTATTTCTCGAACATGTATTCTCCAAACACGGACTTCCTGACAACATCATCTCTGACTGCGGACCCCTATTTGTATCCCATTCTTGGCAATTGCTGTGCAAGGCACTCGAAATCAAAACCAGCCTCTCTACTGCCTATCACCCGGAAACCAACGGACAAACCAAACGTGTAAACCAGACGTTAGAACAGTATCTTCACCTCTACATTAACTATTTACAGAACGACTGGCGTGTGGAGCTTCCCCTCACTGAATTCACCTACAACAACACGCCTCACTCTGCCACCAGAGTTTCCCCCTTTTATGCCAACAAGGGCTACAATCCCCGACTCACGCTGTCCCTCAAAGACATCCCTTCCCACGTTGCCCACAAGGTCGCCGAGGACCTCTGATCCCTCCACCAATTCCTCCGGGACAAGATCGACACCGCTAACCAAGCCTACTCCAAGCACGCTGATGCCCATCACAAGCCAACCCCCAACTGGCCCCCCGGCACCTTGGTCTGGCTTGACCGGCAAAATCTTAAGACCCAGAGGCCTTCCATCAAACTCGACCACAAACACCTCAGCCCATTCAAGGTCCTCCAGAAGGTCTCCACCCACACTTACAAGCTCGACCTGCCTCCGGGCCTGAAGGACCTCCACCCTGTGTTCCACATTCAACTCCTTGAAAGGCACGCTCCAGACCCCTTCCCTGGCCAACGCCCCAGCTGACCGCCCCCTGTCAAAGTCGAGGATGAGTATCACTACAAGGTTGATGAGATCCTCGACTCCCGGATAGTCCGCGGCCGACTCCAGTACTTGGTCTGCTGGAAGGGCTACAGACCTGAGGACGACATGTGGGAACCCTGAAAGAACCTCGACAGAGCCCCTGATGAACTCCGGGACTTCCACTGATGAAATCCTGCCAAGCCCTGGAACCCCCGGGACTGACCCAACACAGATGGCAGTAGTGGGCGTAACCCCTGCCTCTGGGTTCACCAGAGATTCAACTCCCACCAGTACTCTCCTACGTGTTTTCACTTATTCCTCTCCTCGCTCTATCTAAAACTTCCCACACTCAGCAAAAGGACCAGAGAATGTATAGCGACAAGCAGTGAATATACATATTGAACAAGAATGGACAGAGAACAAGTCAATGACAGGGTCTGAGTTCCCCTCACTCCCCCTCCTCCTCCAACCCTAACCCTGCTACTCTTCCCACCATGAACACTTCCAACTGCGCCACTACTGCCACCAGAACCTCGGGTTGCCCAGGAAGCAGTTCCCCCATGTCCGTCGCCATCTCCCACCACACTCCGGGATCTGCCGTTGCCCTCTGCCAATGCCCTGCCAACAGATGCCCCATCTGCATAACCCCTTGACCCAACTCCGGTGGAAGGTCCCCGGGCATCCTCACCAACCCATCATGGATGGACCCCAGCGCTGCCAATGCTCCGTTGAGAAGGATGCGATGCTCCCTGGCCCAGTCTATGGAAATGGAATCAGTGCTTAGGAGACGGGAAGCGGGGAAACCACTCACAAAGCACTCCTCGCTGGCTGAGGCCGCCTCATTGGCAAGCCATTCCTCCCACCGCTGCGCCCTCTCCGCCGCCGCCCGGACTTCCCCAGCGCTGGAACCCTGCTGAGTCTCCCGCACCCCTGAGCCTCCTGCCTGCTGCGTCGCCACCTCCACTGCCTCCGCCCACGCCTGCAAATGCACCGTCCGCACCTCCAACTCCTGCAGACAAGACAATCGCTCTGCAGCAGTCCCAACAGCAACATCCTTGTCTTTCCGCGCCAAGTCCTGTTCCCTCTGAACCCCGTCCAACTCCCATCGAGCCCCATCCCTCTCCTCCCATACCCCCTGAATCTCCTCCTCACATGCGACCAACAACCGTTCCAAGCTCTCTACCCAACACCACAGATAGGCCTCCGCAACCGACCACAACCTATCCGCGGACTGCTCAACGGGGGCTCCGGATGTAGGGGAGTATACCGCGGAACCAGGGGGGCCCCCCATTACCTGCTCGCCCCACGCCTGCTTACTGGGACCCGCCTCAGGTGAAGGGGACACTCTCCATTTCCCTTTCTCCTGCGTGGAAGGGGCCCCCTCCCTCCGTCCACCCCGCGGGAGCCCCACCTTCATAGCAGGCATGCTAACCTGTTCCCCTTCCCCAGCCCCGGAGCCCCTCCCCAACACCCTGCCCTTCTGCCCTTCCTCCAGTTGTGCTGTGACCCAACCTCAATCCCACCCTTGCTCCGCCGCGATGCAGGCAGCACGCCAACTCAGGGTGACGAAGCACTTCTCGTGCCACGAACAGCATGGAAGGCACACTGACGTCTCCCACCGTACCCCCAATGCAGGTTCCTCAATTTCACACTGCTCCCCTTGTCAGGTGCAAGACGCACACTGCAGGGGCATGTTGGTCCAGGAAACATAAAGCTAAGTAGCCACTCACCGGGGCTGCCACCTGACACCACTTGAGGGTGGGGGGACCCCTCGCCCAACCCACTGCCTTGGCAAACTGCTCCGGCATCACCTCTGCCTGTACCACCCTCAAACCCTCTGGGACAAGCCGGACCACCCCCGGACGAATGCCAGACTTGGAGCGCGTAGAAGGGGCCACGCCCACCAGAGGCTGCATCACGTCCACGCCAGACAATGGCCCTGAGGGACCTGCCATGGCCGTGGACAACTCTGTGAAGGACCAATCAGTATTCTGGGGTACATGAGACAGACTGCACTCACGACTACAGTACATTGCCTCGATCTGATGGCAATCTCGGCAACCCTCTGAATCCTCAGAAGACGACTGCTGGGATGGCGGGGATGGTGACCTAGATGCTGTGGGAGAATAAGCTGAAGAAGACATTACAACAAGCTGGGGGACTCCCGGGTGCGTCCACCCCTTTTAATAACTTAGGAAGGAGCCCCTGACAAATGGCGGCCGCACCTCAACTTCCTTCCCCATGCCGCCGCCGCTCACTGCGGTTTGATCAATATTGATCAACTTCAATTCCCATGCCCTACCGATCCCCAACTCGCTCCCCGTATCTCGAGGGTCTCAACGCTGAAGGGGGGGTAATGTCACGACCTGCTCCCTAGACACTGCTCCCAATCCCTCCCGATTTCCCATCTAACTCCCCTGAACCCTGCCCACACTTTTGCACCCACACTGGATAACTCTGACGCTTCTCCAGCAAACCCCAACGGCAACTCCAACACCATCTCCGTAGCCATCAACACTCCCCCTGAAACCTTCCCCCACCGTTCCTGGCCACGTCATACGTTCCCAACCCCCTACCCTAGTTTACCCGACCCATCCCAGAGTATCACAACATCCTCAGAGCAGCCGCGCCCCCAACTGATCCCATCAGAATACCGCCGCAGTCTGCCCTTGGATTGTACCCGACACCCGTCGTCTCCGCACAGCTCCGTCAACTCCCGCCACCATATCCGCCACCCTCTGGGGTACCCAGTAGTTGGTATATAAGTTGTAGAATAACTCCTCGAACTTTAGTCTTGATATTACATTTACCAGTTTCCTATGTTTCATCTCTCATCTCATCTCTGTTTCTGTTTTTAAGTTTCAAATCTATCTTTTCCCTCAGTCTTGTCTCATCTCCATCTTGTCTCGACTGTATATATTTCCTTTGTTCTTCTAAGTTCCTCTTGCTCCCTGCATCAGTACGAACTCCGCGCACATGCCACGACCCAAACATTCTTATGACAACTCCGACCCTTGCTCCCTGCTCAGCCCTGGGACCCATCAAGCCTGGGTAACCCCCTATCCAACTCCGGCCCCACCCCCATCACTCGAGAAGCCTCCGCTCACCCCACAATCTATTTGCGCGCCCACGAACTAGCCCTGACACCTGCCCTGGGTCAACGACCAATACCTTTGGTCTTGGACTTCTCCGGGCCATTCAGGACTTGCTCGGGCCGTTTTCCCTAGAACCCCCTCGCAAGCCTTCCCACCTCCGCTCCAACTCCGGGCGCCTGGTTATAAGTGCAGGACATCGCGTCCACCTAGTAAGGACTCACCAGTGTACTGAGCCCCCGTTGTCAGCAGAACCTGACAATTACCTCATTAGGCTTCTTAGTCTAAGGGGTAGTCATGGTCACACAAGTCAGCAGGAGTGTTGAGGGATGACTTGTAGACCTCAATATTATGATGTCACACACCATTTCCTATTTAGGAACATCTCTATTTTACCTGCCACCAGAGGTGGCTCATCAATCAGTATTTGCTATTCTTTGGAGACAAATCTTAATATATTTTCTACACTTATCTAAAGATAAACACAAGCCACTCCTCAGTTGATTATCTTATTATTGAAGCAACTAAAGGTGAGCTTTTTACTTATTCATAATTACATCACATGTACTGATCAGCCTGTAGTCTAATTACTTGTATAACTTTATAGGTAATCTAACTCAGTCAATTATCTTAATATTGGAGTGACTGAGGTCTAATTACTTGTATAACTCTACAGGTAATCTAACTCAGTTGACTATTTTTTATTGGAGTGACTGAGGTCTAATTACTCATATAACTCTACAGGGTGGAACCTGCCAGCAGACAAAGACAAAAAGCCTTTGTATGAACCCATGCCAGTATGGGTGGAAATGTAAGGGGATGACCCTTCTGTGGGTAGTCCAACCCTATTTCAGGCTTAGCCACATGGCACATTACCAGACTGGCCACCTGACAATCCCTATTCCCCTTTCATCTTGTAGTAGTCAGCCCTTCATAGTCATCAGACCCTATTTCTCCTTTTGACATATTAATAGTCATTACTGCTTAGCATACCTGGGCCACTTACCACATATAGCATTAGTCATAGCATAGCCACAGACGTAGTATATAAGCTGGTCACAAGGATAAAATATCCTTTGACTGATCAATAGCAGTGTTCCCCAGGTCTATTCAGTGAACTGATTGTGAGAACCCCAGCATTGCCACCTTGCTTGGCTTGCTGCACTTGCCCCTTGCCTGCCTCTTAGCCACTGTTCTGCTCCTTTGATGCTTGCTCATTGCCTGCACTAGCTTGCTCTTGCTGGTTTACCTGTGGAGTGTTCATTCACCTCACAGGAAAAGACTTGAAGGATTCTGCAAAGTAATTTGTTGAAACAAAAAGTTGATCCAACTTAACAGCCTGTTCAGCATGCAATTTGAATTCCAAATCTGCAAGATTCTGATTAGTAATATACTAGAATAGTAATGTGACCTGATGTGACAATAAAATTTCTCCTTTTAGAAGAATGATTTGATTATGGACCTTATTCACTTATTTTGTGACACAACTATGACAATGTCCCTCTACCCAGCCCAAATGTTGCCTCCTGAGCACAGGGGATTACTTGCAGGAGCTCTTTACTACTATTACACTGTCACCACAGCAATTGCACTCTATGCTAGCCAGTGGTATTGGAAACAACCATGCCATACTTCTGCACTTTCTGGTGAGGCATGGGTATAAGAACTTATATATGGACATCCTGAGTGCATTAGAAGTGAACTTGGAATGAATCTTCATGTTTTCTAGCCCTGGTTTCTGAACTACAAACTTGTAGTATGACAGATTCAAAACATATCTCTCTTCAGCAACAGCTTGCTATCTTTTTACACACTTGTATCACTGGCTTATCCACTTAACATGTTGGAGAAGATTCCAGCATGCCAATGTAACTATTACCAAGTATGTGATATTATGCTTTGATCCATTGCCTCTTCTAATGCTACAAAGATATTTCTGATGTGTTCTTACTACTCTTTCCTCTCCTACCTTTTACAATTAACATGTTTGCCTCCCACTATCAATGACCCTATTCCTGAGTGCATTCAGGACAATCCAAAATGGTTTCCCTTTTTTGAAGGAGCCATTGGTGCTATGGATGGCACTCATATTGCTGCTTGCCCATCAGCTGCTAAACAACATAATCTTTGCAACTGCAAAGGAGGTGTATTTCAAAACTGTTTAGCTTGCTGTTCTTTTGACTTTTGCTTTCAATATATACTTAGTGGATGGGAGGGCTCTGCTGCAGATGCTTCTGTATTCTACGATGCATGAACTACCAATCTTCCAGTTCCAGCTAGAAAATATTATTTGGCTGATGCTGGATTTAGTGCATGTGATGCTCTTTTGGTTCCATATTGAGGTGTGAGGTATCATCTTGCAGAATGGGGTAGAGCAAATGTCAGGTATGCAATATCAAGCACTATATTGTGGTCTTATCTTTGAACTCTTTGACAGGCCACAAAATTGAGAAGAGCTTTATAATTTGTGTCATGCATCAGCATGCAACATGGTTGAGCCTATATTTGGAGTATTGAAGGAACAGTTCACCATCCTGACATGACCTTCTGAATATGACATGAATGTCCAGGCCCAAATCCCTTCAGCACTGGCAGCTATACAGAATTTCATTTTTGATCATGATTCAGAAGAGGTTGCCAAACTTCCTGATCTCCTGGATCCTGTACCTGGCTCTTTACTACCCACAGATCAGATCTTTGGATCACTGGATCAAGGCCCTGCAAATGCAATTGAAAAGGCTTGTGCATCTGCACTTCAAGATCAGATTGCTCAAGATATGTGGGATAGCTATCAGGCAACTGTAGCAGAGTGAGAAGATCTAGCAGATGAATGATATATTGGAAGGTAGAAATCTAATTAATTTCTACTCATAAAATGCACAATTATCCTCTTTTTCCAACTTACTTCAAATCCACTCCTTGTGCAAGTCCTCATTCTCCAAGACTGCATAGCTGTCAACTGCAGAAATATCCTGTTCTAGCAGTCCAATAAAGGTCCCCATGTCCTTGTTAGATAATCAATCTTTCTCCAGATTCTGAGCTCAGATAATGGCATGCTGCTTGTGACATGGTGTGGCTTCAAGCCCAGAGTGAGAAGGAGCAAATGACTCCTGAAAAATAGAGTTGAACTTGTGCATGGTTGAATGAATGTCTGAAAGATTCTGGCTGCCACTAGCAATGTGAGTTTGCTTTTGACTTTGTGGTGCAGGAGTCATGGCAGCACTGTATTTGCAAACAAGTGGCATAGGAGTGACAGGAGGAGGTGAAGTGGTCTAGAAAAAAATCTGGATAGATATAAAAAGATAGAAAGAGTGACACACATCTGAGTCATTGTTACTGCCTGACTTTTCCTCTTCCTCTACTGGTGTCAAATCTGAATCCATACCATCACCTTCATCATCACTAGGAGCAAGTCCCTGAGTGGTCCAATAGACATGTGTACCACAAGCAGTAGAAGAAGCAAGTTGATCAAAAGCTTCCAGATGAATTCAGCAACCATCAGCAAACACCTCAGCTCCAGGATTCTTGTCTACAAATGCATCCCAAGTTCTTTGCTTTTCTGGGATGACCTGAACACCCCCTTGATCATCCCAAGACCAACCTGAGTTATTGCAAATAGCATTCACAAGCTCATAAGTCATCTTGAGCTGATATGACAATGTATCAATAGTGCTGAAAATAAATGATTTTTGAGCTACTCACACTGCAATACTTGTTTTTACAGGAGTCTGAGGTCTTTGGACCACCCTTGGTAATGATTTCATTGACATGGGCAGCTGCTGCTGTAAATGTTGGCTTCTTGAATGACATGCCATCACCAGCCTTGGACTTGTGATCAAGAAGGTATTGCAGAAGCCAAGCCTCATCATCTGTGCTCCAGGATGCATGGAGAGCAGAGTTTTTTGGAGCAGAGGTAGGAGTAGAAGGAATTTTGGCCTTATGGCATGCCATATGGCCACTCATAGTCACACAGAAGTCAGAGGAAACATGTCCTTAATGAGAATGAAAATTGTCACACTCATGTCTTGGCATGATCCAAAATTACTATTCTGGCTAATTAGAATCTCGCATATTCGGAATTTGAATCTCATGCTGAACAGGCTGTAAAGGTAAGACAAAATCACGAAAGGAAGATGATTCAATCTGAATACATCCCTGCTACTTTAGAAGTGGGTTCTTGTGGGTCTATCAAAAAAAACGCTAAAGGTTGATTCAGATAGAAATCACTTTTTTCGGACTGCTGATCCGGCCAGCCCGTTTTTTGCTGTGTTCTTTCCCATTCCATCCATTGTCCTGCTTTCGTTCTCATTATATTATGGTAACGTTTCTATTTCTGGCTGCTGCACTTCACTCCAATTGCTACTCCATCTCTTCAGTCAGCTATTTCTGTGTCTGCCTCATTTTCGTTAAGATCTTGCCATTGTATGTGTGGCATTTTTCCTTGGTTTTCGTTTCACATGTGATCAACTGGGATGTCTCATATGCCTTATTTCTTCCACACCACATTTTGTTTCTCACCTATTCCAATTCCAATGTCCCTTTTTCCCTTACCTGTTTGCTATTGCCCTCTGTCCACTGATCTATTACTAACCAATGTCAATCCTGTTTGTTTTTCCGATGGAAATCTAGTTTTGCTGATTGGCAATTCGACTTTCCGCATTCACGCTTCAGTCTTCACCAGTCTTTCAGGCGATGTGGAGTGCACTTCCCTCACATCAAAGTGAACAGACACATGCCATCTGCATTATCAGCGAGGATCCTCTCGACTTCTCTATTCTCATCAGGGCTATATACTCACTCGATCCGTACATTGTTCTGTGTATCATAAGTGTCCATACATTGAATTTTTTAGACCTTTTTTGAGCTGTCAGCCTTTGCGTCCAGAGATTATCGATTCTTTATTGCACATGGGGGACAAGTTTTCGATACATGGGGTGTACACCCCTATTGCTGATCACGTCCGAACTTGTTTCCCTGCCACTCTACCTAGTTATGATTTATCCCTCAATTTAATTGATAACATTTTGGTTGACGATCCCGGTGTGGAGGTTGATCTTTTTGCATCTTGTAGTATGTTCGGCCTTCAAACCTGTGTACCTGCACTGTTGTACCACATGTGTAAACGTTATCCATTGGTAAGTAAAGTTCAGCTCTCATTCATGTTTCTCTTTTTGATACCATTCAAGCATGATATTCAGTCTGGCGTCACCCGCATTGATGGTACGGTTGCCCGATTGAATGCAGCCGACATAATTTGTGTGTGTGTCGGTAGGCAGTGGTTAATTCGGGCTCAAACAGAGTATACGTGGTCATGGTTGTTCCATTGGTTCCCTGGCAGCGGTTGTCCAGGTCCTTCCCCTTGTCCTGCCGCTCGAGATGAAATTGGTCGTCTTATTTTCCGCAAATCTTCCTTTTCATGTCATAATCAAGAATATCACTTGTTTGCGACTCTGTCGAAAATTTGATGGACTCAATATACAATCGCGGGTCGTTAACAACGGAACATGTTCGCCAATGACACTACATACTTGGTAACTTCGTGTCTTTGGGCCCGTTGAGTACCATGGCCTTAAATGAATGTTTAGGCGCATCACTTGTTGGCGACTTATGTCCTTTTTTTCTGCGACAATTGTTTGGATGATCGATGCTCCTCTAATCAATTCGTCCGTTATCCTGAATGGAAGAAGGGGTTCGATCGGATGCATGAGTAGCACTGCTGGCAAGTACGACAGATCGTCCGCGACGTTGTTTACCGCTCATTGATGGAAAGCGGTTCGCTGTAATGATTCAAGTACCGTGGATACAGATGTTCGACTGATAATATAACATATTGCTGTGATATATATTTACATAGTTTGTATACAATGAAAACCAGAAGTAGTGCGGCCGAAGAGGGCGCCCTTCACGGATGAAATATGTAATGTCTTCCCAATTCAATCAATTCCACTCTACAGCGATTAAGATCTTAGGTGAAACATGCCAATTACACACCAATGACGATGAACTAATAACTTCTTGTAAGGACAAGATCCAGTCGGAACGGAAAAGATGGTTGTTTGGTGAATTGAGCGCTGTCACTGCGCCGTCTGACAAATGCGTGATGCTCACCATCACCATCATGTTTTCTGTCGACAACGTTACAGCATGGTTGGATTGTTGAACACAATTTGTGAACAGAATTTCCATGTTTTCTATGTCCCTAAAACGCCGTCCCATCCGGAAAACCTGCTTCAGATCCCGGAAAACCTGCTTCAGATCATACATAACTCGGTTACTTATCCATCCCAAGGGAGTTCTACACACTTTCCTTGGCATAATCTCGAACCACTGGTTATCGCCGCACGGGAGCACAATTTGCACAACATAGCTACACATACAACACCGAGCACAAGAACTGAGTACCAGAAGACGTGTAGCCCAACACTGCCCATGGTAGTACTTATTACTAAATTACGGCTTCAATGCTCCGCATATGCCATAATTCTGCCATGGCTCTCCCGGCCGATAATAGAGCGATCACACTGGCATGTCAATGTTACTGCCTGTCAATCGTGGACAGCGTCAACTCTACTTCGTGCAGAACTGAAGAGAAAATACAGAGCGCGTTGAAGTAATCAAAGATATACAAAACTCGTTCGGACTACTCGCATAAATTTTGAGTGGGCGAGTGGTTGTGGATCATACCGCCGCCACCGGAACGTCAGGCCAGGGGTCATGGTGATCGCTTACCGACACGTGATTGCTCAAGTCTCTGATCTTCTCCGACTTACTTTGCTTTCCCCTTCCACTTCTACCCTCACCTCTGTCTTCTTTCGCGATCATTGAATTGCGTCGCATACTACGATTCAAATGGCAAGAGATCTTCCGTCGCTGACCTCGACAGTGCCGACAGCTATAGCATGGAGTAGTGTCTACATTGGCCATGTGTGAGTTGTTTCAAATGATTGCTATGTCACGTTCTGACAATTGGAGGGAATAGTCAGTTACGGGATCTTGTCATATGTCCACGGGAGAGGGGTATAGTGAACTACGTACAACAACATTCCATTGTCGAACACAATCTCAACACGCCCGGCTCGGTAAGTCAAACCTTTGTCGAGATGGTTCCATTAGTAACTTCTCCTGTCTTCAGACACCTCGGCCACTTGTAAAACTTCCATTTTGTCCGAACACGTTAAGTTCCCTTCCTATTGAAGGAACAGAGGACACGCTTCTCGCAGCCGGTGGACAGGAGGCTGAGATCCATCTGTCCTACCATTCGCCACTTCCTGCGCGTCACCTACAAAATGCTCCTGTCTGGCAAAAGGAATTCTCTATGTCCGGATCTATAAATAATTCCGTCTTTCTCACTTCAATGAGCCTGACGAAGTCCAATGAAAGCAGCGTAGAACCTCGACTTTGCATCAGTAATAACGATTGCACGGTCAAACTCTATAACGTGCCATCAAGAAGCTTTTCCAAAACAAGTATCGACGAGGTTGGATGCATGCATCTCGGAGTTCCAATTAATCATTGTGCGTCAACTTGCATCTCTACCTATTCCTCATCGTCCTAAATACCATGTCCAGCATCGATTTCACCTGATGGCCGGACAATTCTATCCGTTGGAGACTCGTCCAAAGTGCACCTCCATCGAATGACGGGTGGCACTCAGATCACATTTTCACCCATAGCCACTTTAAAGCTCCCGTCTCCCGTCATCACACACATAAACTACGCAACAGGATCACTGACTGCATCGTTTTCAACTGCATTCTCGTCAGATGGATCGAAGTTTGCCGTGGCATCACAAGAAGGCCTTCTCGCCGTGTGGGACGTCAGAAGCTCTAAGCCTTTGAAAATCTTTGAGACGGAAAAGTCAAGGATGCCTTCGGGTAACGGTTCTGGCTCTGGTTGGTTAAGGGATGAGATCTTTGACTGGTCAGGAGGTAGTTTCAAAGCGCCTGGCTGGAGTGTCAGAAACGTGAAGTTCGGAGGATCAGGAGATCAGGAACTTATGACCTTTACCGAGGTGAGATAGTTACATGTTACCGGTATCATCTTTTTGTTTTTCTGAGCGCATCAACAGCACACTTCTTTACTTCACGTTGTTGATGCGAGGACGTTTGAAACCGAGGAAATCATCAAAGTGCCCGCCGTGCAAGAACGATCACCGTCAAATCCTGTTCCACCTTTGGCCACGCGATCTCATTTCCATCTCTCACCCCCTGCACCATACAGACTACCTCGGGCCCCTATAATATCCCATGCCCAGTCACGACCCAGCTCTACATCACCTGGACAACTCACTTCCGACACCCGTTCATCCCAGGACAATATCCTCCGTGCCTTAGGCGATACATTCCGCATCGCATCTCCCTATTCTGCGCCAAGCTCCATCTCAGACTCGACCTGGCGAGCACTTCGCATGAACGACTCGACTGCCACGGTCAGCCACCAAGGAGACGATATCGACTACAACAGTATCCTTATCATTCCACCCTTCGGCGATCCTGTCATTGAGAATGACGTACAGGTTCTCCTTGGATCTCACGGATTTAGGACGCGCCAGCAATCCGGTCCCTCCTATGAAGAGGAAGATGACCCTAACACTGGTTCCACTCATGGAGACTATGAATACACTCCGCGCCCGACATATTCGACCGTCAACAGCCGACGAGGGCATGAAGATGACATCGAAGTAGACGAGCTCGAGTCGGACTGCATCTCTTCCCGGACGCCGTCGCGATCCTCTTCCCCAAGCCCATCGACACACTTACCGACCGTGACATCTCCAGCCAGGTTAGCCTCCCCTGCGTTCAGTGTGAGTGCGCGAGATCGCACAAGACGGGGGAGTGATGTACAACCGGTTTATTCGGACGATTTGGATATCGCTGGGACCTGCTTCGATCCAAGTGGGAAGTATATCTATGTTGCTTCGTCGTCTAGTGTTGTTGAATGGAGCGTGCGCGGTACCGAAAAGAGGTGGTGGGCTGGAAGCCAGTGGAGGTGATGTTGCTCGGCCTATCCTTCATCGCCGCTCGAGATTCTCGTGCGCGGTCAATTAACTGGCAATCTTGTATCCTGGGAATGCGTGATTCTTTCCCAGGTTGCGATAAGCTCTCGTGCCTGGGTCCTGTTCTATCCTTCTCAGTGCTTTCTCCCTTGTTTTGACTTGTCTCATTTTATGTCAGTGTACTTGTATAGTCATCTGCACGTTCATGTAAAAACATATGCAGACTCTCTCTTCATTTCTTCCACCTGTAGTCATCTACTTTGTATTAGTAACAATACTATCAGTCGCGATTCTTGTCTCAGACGTTCTTTTCCCCTTTCACGGGGCTCGGGGAATCCGGAGTATGCTAACTTCCATTCATCAAGTCAGTGTCAATGACTCCGAGACAGTGTATCAGCTTCCATATCGACGCTTCAGCTACGTTGACCATATGAAGAATAATGCTTGATACGAGATATCTTTGATAATTGCGCCACAATTTAGGGATGCTGGGTAGATTAGCCACGTAACGCTTGAAAATTAACGCGTTAGAATGATTCCATGAGCCGAGCTATAATCTCACAGAGACCCACGATTCGGAAATTTTTGTAAATGTAGAAGCTTCGATCAGTGACGGAGTTTAGCGGGTTAATACGGCGGGAACGAGGGGCTACTTAATGCAGGGAAACTTCAGGAAGCGGAGAAATCCCAGAAGCAAAACACCACTCAACACCCGTCACCGTGGCTAAACTTGACTCCGATAGAAAGTTACACATATACAAAAGAATACAACTTACTTGAAGGTGAATCGGGATTCCCTGAAGCGCTAAATTTATAGTCAACAGAAGTGTTGACAGAAGTTGGACAGAAGGCATGTATGCCGTTGAGAAATGGAACGTGAGCTTGAAAGATACGGGAATTATTGAATTGAAGGAAGTAGGGGGGCCGAATTGCTCAAGCCTACGCGTGTACATAAGTACTAGTACCCCCGAGAACGGATGTCACTTTTCTTCGAATTAAATTTTATTCGATTTGGATGGAATGAATGAGTGGAGAACGGTGAGTGCCGGGCACCGAATTTAGATATGTGATACATAGATATAGATGATTGTAGATTGGAGAAATATCTATTTGGAAGAGCGGCAGGAGGGCTGCTACTTAAGGAAATTCCATGGATTCGGAGTTTTGTCTAGCTTTTGTCTTGTTTCAGCCTGAGGCAATTCGTATGCACATAGTGGCCGACTCACTAGTGGGGTTTATCTTTGCTCCGTGTTGGTAGTTCTTTTCTTCAACCTCGACAACGCGTCTATCGGCAACTTCCGTAAGTACGTGAGTCCGCCACCTTCCTCTTCACAATCACAATCATGACACTTCATCTCACTAACTTCCGGTAGCAAATTATACTAGCCGTTTCCCGACATAGACATTCTAGTTCTATTAGGAGGCTAGTCACCTCACTTGTGACATTAACAAGCACCTACCACTACTTCACCTCGAACCCAGCATCTTCAAGGGTGGCGGTCAGTGGCTATCTCTGGCTGCTACCTGCGGAACAAAATTCCTGGACTTCTGGTTCGTAACATACATCATTTTCTCATCATCTTTTGTCATGCTATCGATCGGACTACCACGCTTGCCAAACTTTCCCTGCCTTGCATTCGCAACGTGCTTATTTGCATGTAAAAATGTACTCTCTCTTGAGTATCGAGAACTACCGACATACGTTTATCAAGCAGTGTGCTTGGCCAAGAATTTCGCCTCATGATCGGTGATGACTTTCTCAAACTGCGTCCATATATGCGGCCTCAGAAGCTTGCATGTGGCAAAATGATCACGCCACTCCTCGCCTTAACTCACCATCAATTCTTCGATTTCTTTGTGCATGCCGTCGGCAAACCTACACTTCCCATCGGGCAACCAATATATCATCGGCGTGCTCTCTCTCTCACACACACACGGATTAAGTTTTTCTAGTTCTTTTGCGCATCAACCATCCCTTGGGGAATCCAACACAAGATACAATACTTACCCGAGATCAGCAGGCCCTCTACATCAATCCAATCCACTTTCTCACTCATGTACACGATATATCAGCAATTTTCATGAGCCCAGAATAGATGTGATCTAAGCCATCAAAGATCCAGAACTAATGCGGGGAACATCTCTATTTGATGAGTCGAATTCAATTCGCTTGCAATCACCCCACACTCGATTGATCATCTGTGGTACCGATATTCAGATCAGGTTGGTCAATATCACAGCTCATTGAGAACCGAAGGATCTGACCTGGGAAAAGACAACAACATGTGAGCCTACGTTGTGATTCTCATCATGAAGATCCTGTCTAATACATGTCAAATGTACCGGCAGGTACTAATCATATCTAGAAGCCTCGCTGCGGAGAACTCGTGAGCCCCCCAAAGACGTGGCAAGAGGAGAGGGGAGAGCTATTTCGAGATTAGTCCCAGGAAGAATTTTTTCGAGGCTTCTTTCTCCGTCTCATGGGGTGTGCAGCAGGGTGTGCAAGAAATGGACAAGGTGAAGTAAAGTTTGGTGTATGGATGTATAGATGATGGGTTTTGCGTCATGTCATAGCCGCCAGGCACGTGTACAAAATAACTTGTTGGGGAAAAGGTATCAGGAGAGAAGAAGAGTGCTGTCAAGTATGAGAATCGACAGCCCTTCTCCTTCTGTGCACTGTGCATGGTCATCGGCATGTCAAGACCCCGAGGCAGAATTCAGAAGAGGGAGAGAAGCTGCAGTTCTTGGAGGTTGGTTGAATACACCGATCATTTGTAAGTATACCTGATGATAACGTTATCGACCCCTGAGTCAGACTCACAGAGGTAAGTAAGCTAATACAATTTTAAAGACGAGAGGGACTGGACTCGAGGCGGTACAATACACTTACGCGAGTTGATCTGAGATCATATCTGAGACGTAGTCGATCATAGTGCGGCAATAGAAGACGTCTCGGCAACCGCTTGCAACGAGGCTTCATTTCCATCACATCACAAACTCAGCAACCCTTTGTACATCCTTTTCTTTTTTGTGGCCAAGTGCATGAACGACAACGACGACGAGACCGCCTTCACCATCAACATGAACAGCGACGAACAGCATACATACGGGCTCCCAGAGACCGTTATCGAGCTCGTTGACGAGCATACACCCGCGCTTCTCCCTCTCACGCGCTTCGCTCACCTTCACCTCCAGCACATCCTCTCGCATCCACCCGATAGTGTCCTTTTCCCATTTTTACACGGTCTTGAAGGCGACAATGACGCACAAAACACATTTTTCGCTTCTTCCAGTGGTGCGGCCTGCCTGCTACCTTTACCTTCAGGCACAACACTGGCGACAAAGCCATCACTCAACAAGTGCGCCAGGGTACCTAGATACCGCGGACTTGTGTGGGTTATATGCGAAGACGACCTCGAAGCAGAGCCTCGGCGGTATGCACGCGAGCTGAGCTTGCTGAGGCGGAAGCGAGAGGGTGATAACGGGGGTCTGGGAACGCCTGTTCTAGAAGGTGATAGTGAGAGTGGCGTTAGTAGTGATTGTGATGACGAAGACGACGAAGACGATGTTGCGAGTCCCAGAGGAGCGGGCATGGAGGCGAAGGTGGACGTTGTCCCGCCTGATGCAATGGACGTTGACGGAGAGGTCCCTGGACACGGGCAGGCGATATCTTTTGGTGTTAACGACGACCAGAAGGACGAGGAGAAGCATATGCACCCCGTTATACAACGTTCGGTGCCTATCCAGACCGCGAATTTGCCCTCGCCGTACCCTAGTATCAATTCTGACCTCAGCATCAGGTACTTCTATCCTTTTGTTTTCTTCATTCTTGAACTCATTCATGCTTTAGCTTGACAACAAGTGACGGCGAAAGCTTCTTATTCTCTCCTCTCAGTGCCAGGTTCGTCGTCATTCAATACTCAGCTTCTGTCTTCCATACCAAACTAATCCTGTTCTTTAGCCTAACGTCAACGCCCGAAGCCTCATCAATTGGCACAAAATCCGTTCTTACAACTGCCCCAGAACCAAACCCATCAACAGTCCTTCCCACTGCCGCTTCAAAACCTGCGGCAAGTGCAACAACCACATCAGAAGGCGTCACAGTGACAGCCCCGGATCTCGCGCTTTTGACGTGCACGTTTCGCCCGTCTGAGATTGTGCAAAAAGCGGTCGGAAATGATGCAGAGGAAGGCTGGGAGTTTGTCCCTGCGAAAGTGCCTGACGGGATTTCATTACGGAATTTTGGGATACAGGTGGTATGTTACATCCTCTTTGTTTCCTTCCATTCTTCATCTGGGAGTTTCTTTTGCTCGATGGACTGCATTATTCGCAGCCATTGAGCATGCCAAATTGTGGCCATTGGTGGTTTGTCAGATTCTTTCTGACTTGCAAATTCTCTGAAATGACTTCTTTCTTTCTTATGTTTTTAATCCATCAATCACCAAGTTTATGGCTGAATACTCTCACAGCCGATTTACACCACTCTTTCAGATATAGTTGTCTACTCGCCCAAAGGGCCATCACCTAATGCTAGAGTTCTTGCTCGTCGTATACAGGAGGCGATTCAACGTCAATATCGAGAGCGCGCCAACCGCCTGGGGGGCACACTAGGTGAAGGTACGCCTCAAATTCTCTCTGGAGTACCATTCAAACGCGCATAATTCCGTGTAAATGTGTTTTGGTTTTAACCACTTTTCCATGCTATTATGCGCGGAAAAGTGCATGTATGAACACATTCACTCCGGAACCTCATTTTGAGGTTTCATAACATCATATCACTACAAAGCATGCATATAAATCCATCGTTAAACAAGCCCTAACCAACCTTTTCTCCAGACGGCCTTTTCACTCACCCCGACCTACTGCACTACAACGTCTTCATCCTCGACGCTACCGTCTCCGACATGCAAGCCGACACTGGCATTCCACACCTCATCATGCGCCTCTGCGTGAGCGGCGTCCCAGGCTCTGATCCCATCGAACCTGGAACCAGCAAACCTAACGATACCCTAATAAGCACAGATTCCATAGACGGTGCCCCTCTGAAGGACGGTGCGAATTGGGGCGCACATACAGATGGTCCTGACGGGCACCTCGTTGTTATGGAGGCTATTGAAGATCCGATCGCGGTTGCGGCGCAGGGGCAGTGCACGGAAGGGATGTATGTTGACATTGACAGCGATATGGACATGGATATGGATCCGGGGATGAATGTTGATGGTGGCCCTGCCTCCCATGCGCGACTGCTTGGGCGATTAAAGGCGAATGCGAAGGATCCGAATACGGTTGATTTTGCGCAGAGGGAGCGGGAGGAGATGCGTGATCTTACCAAGGCCTCGGAGATTATTAGCGTGCCACCGCCAGATAGAATGGAAGGACACGCGAATCATGTCATGACGTCCACGCCTCTGTCCACTGGAATCGGGATTGGATCTGTACCGGGGCAGTCACAGTCTTCGTCTGTGTTGAGTATGCAGGCGCTTTCGCCGACGGTGTGGATGCCGCATGTGGGCCAGGTTTTTCTGGGGAATTCGGATGACGTTCCCCATAGGCCGCATCCTACGACAATGGGGAGAGAAAACGGTGCAGGAGAGGACGATCCGCGTGATCCGTTCGATTATTTGTTGACGAATGATCCCGCGAAAGGTTTTGGGTTTGATATCTGTATTGAGTGCCATGATTTGGCGCCGTTCCCTACTCCTGCGGAGCTTCGAGCTGCGGAGGAGCATTTGATGATGTTGGACGATACATGGGTAAAGAGAGTAGTAGAGAAGAGGGAGCGAGAAGGGACAGCTGAGGATAACGCTAACGTTATTCCACCACGTCCACCACCCCATGCGAGCTCAGTCATACACCTTTCGTTCCCAAGTTCGCCATCTAACGCTCAAATCTCGATGAATGTACTCATGGCGGTGATTCATCTCCTCGAAAAGTGGCTCATGCCCGTTGTGCCCACGCCCCCGTCCCCACCGCAACCTTCATCACCACTACCAGCTGCAACTTCTAGTGCAAGTCCTTCTCGGCGCTGGAGCTCCGTCGCCGCCTTGATGCCCCATCTCCCTTCCTTCCCATTAACTTCATCGTCGACACCAATACCTATCCCTTCACCAGCCGCATCGCGCACACGCTCGTTCACATCTCCTGCAGGATCCTTATCCAACCCCTCCGCACACATACGCACGCGCCCGGTCAAGGTACTGCTATACTCTGCGGACGGGTACACCGAGTCGTCGTTGCTGGCCTTATGTCTCCTAATGGCGGTGAAACACCTCACGCTCCCGGAGGCGTACCTCGAGCTGCAGGTCGCGAGACGGAGGAGTTTCTTCGTGTACCATGCCGACCTGGGACTTTTGAGGAGGGTGGAGTCGAAGCTGAGGGAGGACGTTGAGAGGGAGAAAGAGAGGGCCGAGAGAGAACGGGAGAGGGCTAGGGTTGCTTATGGGCTTGTCCATGGACATGAGAGTGACAGGGAAGTTCACGGAAATGGGAAGAGAATAGCTGCGACTGCGGCCATGTCTGCGAATGGATCACCCGGCACGCGCCAGGGCTGGGGTGCGGTTATGGAGAACAAGTGGGGGAGTCTACCTTCAATACGGGGGATACCACTTGTACCATCCAGTTCCCACCAACTCCACAATCACTCTCAAACTCAGACACAGCAAGTCCAGCACCAACATACGCATATGCCCATGGGCCGGCCTGCCGCAAAGTCGGTATCATTCGGACATGGAGCTTCACCTATCCCGCTCTCCCCGCCGCTTCCAGTGCCTTCGGTGCAGTCGTATGGCCAAGACCGATTTGTACCGGGTACGTTCTCGACACAGCAGACTCCGCATTCACTGCCCAAGGGCCGACCGAGAGCAAACACGAGCCCGTGGTTGCCGAGTTTCTTTGGGGACCACCAGTCGTGGTTTAACGACCCGCGGTTCGATGGGAGTTTCCCGAGTAGGGTGTTACCGTTTTTGTATCTTGGTAACTTGTATGTGGTTCTTCATCTTTGAGATATGTGGGACCAGTAGAAGCTGACCAGTGGAATGTGTACAGGAATCATGCCGCAAATGCGTTTATGCTTCATGCCCTTGGGATCACGCATGTCGTGTCTGTTGGAGAATGTGCTCTCATTCCGCCTCCGCACCATGTACAAGGACATGGGCACTACGCACCCCCGCCATACCACCACCCTGGACCTTTCATTCATGGCAAAGGAGCGGGACACGGCTCGCTGTGGTATGAGGAGCGTGAAGGACGTATCAAGGTGCTTGATATTAAGGGCGTGTGTGACGATGGCATCGACACACTAGAGCCCCAGCTTGAGCCGATTTGTGACTGGATCGATCAGGCGCGTGCCGAAGGCGGCCAAGTGCTGGTTCATTGTCGTGTTGGTGTGTCGAGAAGTGCGACTGTCACCGTGAGTGCTTTTAAGCAAACAGGATGCGATCTCGTACTGACTTTGTAACCTTGTTCTTGAACACAGATCGCATACGTAATGAAACACCTCGGTCTCCCTCTCGTGGACGCCTATCTCATCGTTCGCTCTCGCAGACTCTCGGTGCTGATCCAGCCGAACATGCGTCTGCTTTACAATCTTTGTGGGTGGGAGATAAAGCTTGCAAAAGCTCGCGCGGGCAACAGTGAAGAAAACCTTCGGAATGAACTTGCAAGGACGTTGAGCTGGCCTTACCTTGCGAAGGAAGTTCATGCCTTGAACGAGAAGTACCTTCATTAATTTATTTTGTCCCATGAGTTTCCTGCCCACTTTCTTTCCCCCTCTGCAATCTTGAATGTCTATTCTTGTTCTTGTAACTTTATCCTCGTATACCCTCCCCCCATCGTAATGTCTACGTTTCTTCTACTCTCTGTCGTGCATTCTCATTCTCATGTCTGTACCTGTACCATCTGCTTGTCCGTCATCAGCTGTCTTTCTCTTGTACGTCTCTGCAATTTCCCCATCTCTTGTCATAATCCTACATGTATCACCCGCACTGTTTTGTTGTGTCCCTCATTCAAGTATTTACTGTGGTGTTTCCTTCGGCATTACATCTCTGCTATGACAACGTCTAATATTATTGTCAGGATACACACGATGCGTTGACTGTGCGACAAGGAATAAGGTAAAAAAAACACTTAAAGCAAATAGCTATTGGTACATTTACGTACAAAGGCTGACGTTGCTGGTAAGTTTGGAGCTAGATTCAAGAGATCATGAGAAAGCGACAGTCGGAAGAAGGGAAATTCCACTTGACAATCGTGTGCCTCGACCTCGTCTGAATAAATTACAGAGCTATCCGCGCCAACTCTCAGAAGCCCACCATGATTTGGTTCACGCTTGCCTTATTTTCAAGTCTTCTCACCGGTATTTCACTTGTCCTAGCCGCCCCAGCGCACAATTACCCTACATTCGTCCGTCTGCGCATTGAGGGAGAAACCAACACTATCTTCGACAGGATTGTGCTGACCCACGGCCATCCCGTCACAGCTTCAGGAGTCAGACATCCTTGCGACGGGACAAACAACCACGCACACCCTTTTCCTGGGCCAACTGCAATTGCTGCGCTCGATGATGCATCAAGAATCGGGCGTTTCGCGTGGGATGGGTAAGCCCTTCCTATTGAGGTGATTAAAGACCACGCTGACTCATAAGCTTTCAGAACTTGGTTCCCGAGATTCGAAGACTACCTCGTGACGATGATTGCGGGCGTACCTGCGGTAAAGAATGAGAGCGATTTCTGGCATCTAATTCTGAACTACAGAGATGCCCCTGCCGGAGGGTGTCAGCTCCGGGTTAGAGCATTCGATGAAGTTCTCTTCGCGTACAGTGCGGCCAATAAGACTCTGAAGTTATCTGGCCCCAGGGAGGCTCGCGTGGGGGTTCCGATTACTCTTACTGTAACAGACGGGGCAACTGACGCCCCTGTCGCTGGGGCATTGGTGGCTAATGAAACGAGCGACGTTAATGGGCATGTTTCGGTGGCATTCTTCAGGACAGGTTCAAGGAACCTCAAAGCAGAGAGATCTGATGCCATTCGCTCCAGAAAGCATCTAGTCAAGGTTCGGCCAAACCGGTGTAAGTCGTTGTTTCTAAAAAAACGCGTGAGTGAGAGGAAGTGATTTCTCACGTTCGCATTAGGGATGAGTCTCTGGAATTGGGTGGAGCTAATCAATCCCACATTAACCTCTAAGTTGGCAGGGTTCAATGCCAAGTTTTTGAGCTTCTGATAGGTCAACAATATCCAATATGGGTCATTTCAATAAGTTATCAGAGGCGAAATATAGGTAATCCGAGATTCGGGTAGCATAGAATTTAGCCATTGATGAGTGACCAAAATGAAGTTCGATATCTGTATGGATGCCGAGCCCTTGGCAAATTGCAAAAAAAGTGAACGTTCCGTGAGTGTCACTGAGCATGTATTGAGTTTTAACTACTTGTCGCCTCACTCCATAACTGTCTCATGCTAAAGCCGATTGCAAGCGTCCTCAAGGTATATTCTGCAGCCATAAGCAAGAATAGGTTTTGCGCGATTGACTGTGACGTTTGCGTGATGATACGGTAACGTCGCACGAGAGAGAGTGAAACTCAGAGACCTTCGACCAGAACAGTTGTAAGTCCTAGATTGAGAGGATCTACCGTATACGATACATGTCGCACTATTATATATCGTATAAACGCTGTACGTAAATAAAGTATAGTCATGTCGGAATAAAGATGAAGCCAGAGGTACCGAGGTAGTGACCGCGTGTTTAGACTTGGCAGCGCGTCGTTACAACGCCCTCCAGGCATTCGTGGGGTTCGATAGGATGCCTCATAAACAACAGAGGTAAGTGAGAGGAAGTGGGGACCGTGTAAAGACAGAGGGGAGCAAAAGAGTGTGGTCGAGCATCGATAATGAGTAAGGACAGGAAGCTGGCGTGTTTGCCGATGAGTATATAGGTTTAGTTGGCAGCGGGATCAAGTTCATGATCCAGATCGTGCATGTCCTGATCCTCTGGATGATCGGAAGCCTCTCCGTCAAAGTTACTAAGTCCTTCGAACATATCTTCAAGGTCGACGTGTCCAGCGGCGGGGGCCGAGTCTTTGTCTCCAATAGAGTCTACCGTAGAGGTGGTTTGGGAACTACCAGCTACGGGCACAACGCGGGGTGAGAGGGGTGTAAACAGAATGGATGCCGAGTTGATTGCGGAGGTGGACCCCTGACGCTGGGATTGATGGGGATAGTTGCAGGCGCGTGGCGCAGCACCCTGGCCTTGCTTGCCTCGAGGGTACGGGAAGTAGTGGGAGTGACGACGGTAGGAAGGGGGAATCGGGCTGGACATATCTGTAGCAGGCCCGGAAGTTTGATCCATGCGCTTCTTGCATTGTTTTTTTGGGGGTGCGCAGAGGTGAGAGGGAAGTAAATCTTCTTTGCGAGCCTGTTGAAGCTCTGCCCTGAGATGCTTCTCCTTGCCGCGCTCGCAATTCCGCTCCGACTGGGAGTGTGGCCTGAGGATAGCCAACAAGACTGTCTGCCAACATTGCTGATTGACGTCTCCGTTAGGGCACAGGAGGCCAACATCGAGGAAAGACTGATAGCGTTTATCAACGGATTTGAACTGGATCACGGTCAAGGGGATGGAATAGTAAGGGGAGAAAAAGCCCTGGCGCTTGTTATCCCAGGTCACAAGCTTGCAGGGATACGTGGGGTGACGATTGAACATATCGACGCAGTCAGCATACCCCACGGGCACAGGGTTGTGATTGCCATAGAACGGGTCCTTCCTGCAATTCGCGTCCCAGTCTCAATACATCTGGAACTGAGTGGGGGAGAGCGTTAACCCGACGCTCCGGCTGTTAATATTGACCAGGATGATCATTCCGTCCGAGGCCTGGAAAGAGATGTTGCTGGGGGTCTTGTAATGATGAAGGGGGTGATATTTGTTGTCCTTGTTGGGGGGATTGAGTCCCTTTTCAGATCGCAAATGGCAACCCATGGAAGGCAGAGGATGACTAAGGTGGGAGTGAATGGGGGAGACAGTTATGCGAGCGGGGGGGCTCAAGCAATAAACTGCAATAGAATTTAATGAAGCACCCCTTCCTCCTTTTATAGCCGTAGGTCTTGAAATTTTTGAGTCAATTTTCATCTCATTTTTTGATCCATCAAGGAAAATTTGGGGGTCGTGCAGAGACAGCTGACCAACACTGATCGGGAGCTCCGCCACAGTGGTGGCTCCTTGAATGTCAAGATAAGGCTTCAATAGGTTCAGGTCCTCCACTTGGGGTTGGAGTAGCCAAGTCTTGTTGCCTGACTTCCATAATACTTTGAATAGGAGGTTTGACTTGGTACCGGCATGATTAAGTATTTTGTTGGCAGTCCATTTGTGCGGGTGTTGTTCAGGCTCCACTACCTGCTCGTCTAATTGTCCAGGGAACAATCGGTCATCATTAGGATGGTGGATACAAAGTGAGGATGCGTGGAACACATCATGAATCCTGCACTGTCTCATTATGGCAGGTAGGTTCACATGGAATGAGTGGTTCCCATAGTCACGTAGAATCAAATATGGCCCTACAAATTTTGGAATTAACTTTCGTGCCAATCCCTTAGGGTAGGTTAAGTTTTTTGTTGACATGTAGACCAGGTCACCTTCCATGAAGGGAACTGTCTGACGTTTTTGGTTGGCCAGTCAAACCTGTTTGATTCTTGCTGCTAGTATGCTGTCATGTGCTGCCATGATAGCTGTTCTCAAACGTTGGGCATATATCCTTACACCCATGTATTCGTCAGGGGCTGCAGGGTTCCACACCATGGATTGGGGCATTTGACCATGGTTCAGGAAGAACGGTGAGTATCCCATGCTCTCGGAGCGTGCCAGGTTGATGGCAAATTCCACTGCAGGGAGCTTGGCTACCCAGTCAGTCTGAGCTGGACTAATGCTTTGTCAAATCATTTGTACAATTGTACAATTGGCATGTTCAGTAGCCCCATCAGTCTGGGGGTGGTATGAACTGGACATTCTTAGGTTGGTTCTGATCAAGGAGTGCAGGTGAGTCCAAAATGTACTAGTAAAGTAAGTGTCTCAATCACTGACTATGGTGCATGGCAGCCCATGATGTTTGTAAACTTCGGAGAATATGAGTTCGGCTAAAGATGTAGCCGCATAGTTAGTTCGGCTGGGGACCAAGTGCACCATTGTGGTGAGGTGGTCAATGATCACCGTGATCAAATCAAAGGTGGCATCATGTCCTTTTGACTTGGGTAATGGCCCCACAAAGTCAATCCCTATAACTTCCCAGGGTTGTGTGGGTATGGAAAGTGGATGTAACAATCTGTAAGGTTTGTGGTTTACTGGTTTGTTTCTACTGCAGGTCTGACAGGACTTACAGTAGGTTGTCACATCATGATGAATTTCCTTCCACCAAACATGATTTCGGAGGTAAGCTAAAGTCTTAGTTGCTCCCAGGTGTGCTAGAACCAAATGCGCCTCTGATATGATGATTTCTCTTAGACTTTGTCCAGCAACTTGTACATTAGGGATGCATAACACCCAAGTTCCATTTGTTTTTAAATATACAAGCTTGTTGTTTGTAACTTTGAAGTTCTTGTGTTCTCGTGGTAGTTCTGTGATTTTTCAGAACACTGGGTCCTCAAAATATCTTCCACGGATGTTTCCAAGTAAGTCTACTGGTTCTCACCCTCCGCTCAGCATTTCTGTTAGTGCCACAGGCTCATCTTCTTTGATCTTACTTAAGTCAGTTGCTTGGTGAGCTAATCGTTCATCATGGAATTCTTCCTTGTTCAGGACTTTGGCAGGGATTCGTATAGTGAGCTTATTGCCAGTGTCTCTGATATCCCCGCCCTCCTTTCGTCCTCCTGGCCCATTCAGGATGAAATTTTGGGTCATGCGGGATGCAAACTCCCAACTTGTCTCAGGTTGTCCAGTATCTGCCACTTGTAACTTGTGGCATTGTCGTGGGCTCTTCCAGACAGTCTCGATCTGTTTTTCCAGGCTGGGTTCAGCATTTTCGGTGCTTACTTCCATGCTGTTGAGGCTAGACAGCTTGCCCTTCTTTCCCACCATGACAGGCATTGACACATCATAGTCCTTTAACAAGTCATTGTCAATGACATTGTGGTAAGTGTACTCGCTCCTGGCTCTTACCATCCCAGGCTCGTCATAGGCATAAAGCTGTGACAATGCATCAGACAATATATTTTCCACACCAGGGACATATTCCACTGCAAAGTTGAACTCGCTGATCTTTTCCAGCCACCAGGCCTGTCGTCCAGACAAGTTCTTCTGATTTAATAGGTGAATTAATCCTTTGTGATCTGTGTACCACACAAATCTGACCCCTTGCGGAATGTCTCGGTGATGCATCATGGTTTCAATGCCTGCAAGCATTTCAATCTCGTGCACTGGGTAGTTCTGTTGTGCTGAGTTTAATTTAGCTGAAAAGAATGCAGCTACCCTTGTGGTGCGCCACTCCTTCCCTTGACTGACCACCCCAGCTATCCCTGTACCACAGCCGTCTGTGACAACATTGACAGGTTCAGCATCAGGCCCATAGATCAGTGGCCTGCAGTGATGTTCCTTACAGTGAGCAGCCAGGTGTTTAATGTCCTCAAATGCTCGCTGATGAGTATATTCCCAGTAAAAGGGTACCGTGTCTCCAGTAAGCCCATGGAGAACCCCCATTGGGATATGTACGCAGTCTATGTCATCTGTGAGATATCCAGCAGCTCCCAAGAATCCTCATAGTAAGTCCCGATTTGTTGGAGCTTTCCATTGTACTAAGGCATCAACCTTATCTGGGTCCATCTGTATGCCATTGTCATCTACAATATGACCTAGGACCCTCATCTCCTTACATAGGAAATGGATCTTCTTTTCACCAAGGTAGAGCTTTTCCCCTTTTAGGATGTCAATCACAGTTCTGACATGCTGGACATGTTCCTCCAGCATATCCAAGTAAATTATGATGTCGTCTAGGTATACATCTAGAAACCTTCCTAGGAATGCTGAAAAAATGTGGTTCATAAGTGCTTGGTACATTGCTGGCACATCGCAGTTGCCCTGCTGCAGCACATTGCTTACCATATTTCTGTCAGGTGTAGTAATGGCTGAGCGGTTAACATGTTCAGGCACAATGCATATTTGTTCATATGCATCCTGTCCATCAAGGATCAAGCGGTACCTTCCATGTGCCACCTGGTGGAGTATCCCATTGATGTTGGGCAAAGGAGACAACCTCTTTACTGTATTCGCATTCCGTGCCCATAGATCAAACACAGTGCGCATTTGTGGGGCCTCCCCAGCTTTCACCAGCCCTGGTTTGGGGATGAGCAACATTGGCACTGTGTTGCCTATGCTTGTGACCCTCCACTGACCGCTTTTTATATAGGCATCACGCTTGGCTGCCCATTGGGGCCTCATTGCTTCAGGGCATCACAATGGCCACCAAGTGTAAATCTTGTTTGGGTCAATCAGTGGTATTTCATGATTGATAGCCCTCAGAGGGGGGAGAGGCATTTCTCCTGCTGTCTTGCAGACCGGTCTGGTGTACTCACGCAGCTCAGCTCAGATCTTTTCAAGGTTCTCCTCATACATCTGCATTGCATGAGAGGCCAATCGAGTGACCCCATCTCTGACCAGGGGCAGTGAAGTAGGACTACCAACCACGACCCTGGGCAGGTTCAGCCCATAAGTTATTTTATGTTGGAATAGCCACGGAGTGCCCAAGATGAGATCATATCCTGACAGGTTGATCACATCAAAATAACATTGCTCTCTGATAGTCTGGTACTGAAACTCAGCCATTGTGCCAGAATTTATCCTTGAGCGTGACCCCTGCATGGCTAATTGTATGGGAATAGGTGTTTTCAGTTCCTTTTTTGTTAGCATTAACTGTTGAGCCAGGGTGCTAGACACAAAATCTCCCAGTGACCCTGAGTCAATTAGTGCATGAGCCGGCTGTCCATTCACGTGCGCTACAATCACCAGTGGCTTGGGAACCTGGCAAGAAACATCTCTGGCATAGGCTGAGTTCCGCTGCACAGCTGGGTACATGCCTGCTTCCACTTGTTGCCCATACAGACCCAGTTCCCAACAGAATGAGTCCGATCTTGGGAAATAGGAACCCCAACCAGGTCCTGGTTGTGGTTCCAAAGCCCTGTTCTCAAACAGGTCCTCCAGGTGCCAGGGGAACCCTTCCCCAAGGTCTTCTTTTATTGTCTCAGGGCCTCCCCTGAGGTTGTGCTTCACTAGCTAACTCACAATGTCAAAATGTGGGTTCCATAGACAAGCAACCTGAATCTGGAATTGACCTCCACTAACATGATCCAAGATCATAAATTCTCCTCCTTCAGTAGGCTCTACATCAAACCATCAGCCAAAATGCAATCTGTGTTGTTCTGAGGTGCTGTAGCCTATGCCCAATTCCAGTACCTGACGGGCATTCCAACCCCAGACATTACAACATAGACAAGTTTGAAACCAACTGTGGCGAGTGAGTGGTACCCCTGCACGTTCTGCACATAGGGTGGCATACCATAATCAAACTTCAAAATTGTGTCAATTAGCCTGGAGAATAGATAAGAAACTGTCAGTGTCTAGTACCAGATCCATGACAATCAGTTCTTCATCCAAGATGGCGTACACCAAGAAGCGCCTGCCCCGAAATTGTAGCACGTTCCTGGGATCCCCAGGATAAGGTTGCATGCTTTCTAGCATGTATTCGAGGGCTTGTGAGAGGCCATCATCCAAACAACTTTGAGGCCCTTCCATCAATTGTAACAATTCCAATTGTTCCTCAACGTTTGTGACTTTGAAGGGGAGTTCCTCAAGGTCTACTGGATCAGTAACATACACTTCCTCAAAAAATTCTGCCTCTGCATCTGACCATTCAGGTAGGCAGTTGTCTCGAGTCCTCAAGTACCCAGTTGCGGGCCGCTGGGCTTCTTGTGGGTTTGCGGGGCATTCACCCCACAGCTCCTGTACCAACCCATCATTTGGTGAGGCATCTGCATAGCAATCTTCAACATCATCCACACTGGCCAACACTGTTTGAAGGCTAGGTGGGCCTGAACTGCAGTGGGATGCCTCTTCGTTGATGGCATCCCAGAGGCTCAGAGCCCCAATGGTAAGCTCAGTTATCTCTTCCAAACTGGATACCCTCAGCTGCTCGGTTTCCTCCAGGTTTACAGACATTCCATATGCGCTGATTCCTGGGGGCCTGTCACCTGTCGACCTGGCGACGTGGGCCCTTGGACAGTTTCGAGCTAAGTGTCCTTCTTCCTTGCACCGGAAGCACTTATTTGTGGCCCTCAGTTCCACTTCTTCTTCCTTACTCAATGCGTACTTTGGCCTGGACGTGTTAGCCAACCGTTTTGGCCTGGATGATCCTGGTTTGGTACAAGTCTTTTGGGTTGATATTCCCATCCTCATTGACGAGAATCTGGGAGTTTCATTGGTTTTCTTTCCAAACGACAGTGAGCCCTTTCATTTAGGAGGGTTACGGAAGTCATGCTGATCAGTGCAACCCTCACAGCGCCTGTCTTGCCGAGATTGGTGGTTTGGCTGATTCCCATGGAGAGATCGACATGCTTCTTCTACGTCCACGTTCTCAGCCATCTCCTGGTACTCCACCTCCTGAACCACTTCATCCCACCCCAATCGTTCGGGATTGAGGTGAGCCCTAAGCAGAGACTTGCGAATTGAAGGTCTGAACCCATTGAATAGCTTTACAATCCATGCACATCGGCTATCCGACCCTACAATGGTAAATAATTTGTCCAAATCAGCCACATAGTCTTTAACAGATCTGCTCCCTTGCTCCAGCCTTTCCAGGTGGACCCGCTGCTGATTGCAGTAGTCTATTGGGAAGCAATAGTTGAAAAGTTCAGTGAAGAAGCTTTTCAACGTCCACTTCTGTGGTGCAAAGGACACATGATGCGTGTAGAATGTGTAAGCCTTCCCTGTTAAGAATTCTGATAGCACCATAACTTGATGGCGCTTCTCTACATAGCCGTATTTAACGTATGCAGTGCCATGCATCAGAAATTTCTGGAAATTATGATATGAGGCTTGCCCATCATATTTCTCAGGTGGAGTGGGTTTAATCAAGGTCCTGGGCTTATTGTGCTTATGACGCGACTTGGATTTGCTGCTTTTATGACCTTTACTACTCTTCCCCTTCTTCTGATGTTGGCGGCCCCGATGACCCTTCAAGGAGCTTTCGCTACTAGTGGTTGATTCGGAGTCGGATGATGATTCCTCATCCCCTGAGCTTCCCAAGGATGAGGATGGAGGAGATTCCAAATCTGACTCTGACTCAGAGTCAGGTTCTGAGCTAGACAATGGTTCTGACATGTCTCCGTTCGGTTCCTTCTCCAGCCGCTTGAAAGCTTGGCCCAATGCGCTCCTTCCAGTTATCTCAGCGATAGGCCGTGTATCTCTCTTGGATGGTGGGGTGCCCTTACTGTAGCGACCCCGATCCAATTTGCTTCTCCCTCCTGTGACCTTTTCAATTAGGAGGGCTAGCTCATCAGAGACCGGCACAGAACCTGCACATCCTCTTCTTTTATTGTTGGATTGTTTTAGCTTTAGCTTGTCCAGTTCCTTGACCAGTCTTCGCTTGTCGCGTAAATATTGTTTAATATCCTCCCGAGATGGGGCTTCCCCGTCTGGTGCGTTGAAGTCCAGCTCGGGTTCAGCTTTCACAGGGTTTTGTGTATTACTGTTCCCAATGGCGCCCTGGGTCAGTTCGCTTTCCCTTAGTCCGAACATCTGTTGTTGAAACCCAGGGTCCAATTCCTCCTCGGGAAGGTCCAACCCACCCCAGTTGTGTGGGTCGGCCCCCTTCCCCTTATCGGTACAGACTTCCTCTGATCCGGAGTCCTCTTGGCGGAAATTTTCAGTCCCCCAGAATTGATTTTCTCTAGCCCGATTCCGACGGACATGTTCCGTCCGTCGGTCGTAACGTTCTCGCTCCTCATCCGTCATGGAGAGTCGGGTGAAGTTGACGGTTCTCCCCAGTGCAGTAGTTACTTCTGACTCACTGACTGTTGTCTCAGGAATCCTTCTTCCCGGGAGTGCATGCGTTTTACGGTTCGATACTGGTGTCGATTCCGAATGAAATGAGTTATCATTAAAGACAGGGTAATTGCTATCAACTGCTTTATCAATGATTGAGTCGCCACGCTCGTCAGCGCCGTGCTCCTCCTCGCGAGGTGTTCCTCCAGCAAGTGTACCTCCATTTTTTTTAAAATGGGCATCCCTTTCTGTCACAGACCTAGGGGTATCTGCTCTATCTGCGGGGCTTTCGCCGGCTTGTGTGCTCACGGCTGAGGGATATGCCGATCCCGTCGAGCTGCTCAGTTCAGTAAGCTGCGAGGAGACTTCCTGAATTGAGCTCTGCTCGTGGTCATACTTGATGACGGGCACCACTGCAGGTTGTGCCAGTTTCGCCGAGCAAAGACGAGTTCTATAGGCCATAATTAGTAATGAGAGTTTTTTGGGGATTACTCACGTAGTTGGTGGGGCTGGTTGATCAGACCAGCGACGTCCAGAAAACGGGAGTAGTAGTGTGATGAAGTTCTAAAAGCTAGGAGTTGTTCCTGTTCAAAA
>JACKQL020000234.1:0-34435 GCA_018296165.2 Termitomyces sp. T153 | reverse complement strand
CTGCCTGGGCATGCTGAATGCCCTGACAGTACATAATGGCTTTCAGCCAGTCTGCCAACTCCCTGTGCCTTGATATGGAGATAGAGACTATGGACACCTAGCAAACTCACAGAGTTACTGCTCTTTTGGATAGCAGAGCAATGGGACTGTTCTTGGACTTGGAGTTTGTCAAATGCCACAGCCTGACCATGCAGCCCCTCCCCAAGCCAATTCTAGTTTACAACATTGACAAAATAGCCTGGATACTGTCATACATAAAGACCAGATGTGACTCTACCTATGCATCTGCTACACTTAGAAATCCAGGTGCAATTAACACAATCATCTCTCACCCACCATACTACCAAACTCTCTACTCTCTATTAAACAACAGATCTTATCTCCCAATCACTTCAGGAATTGCTTGAACACCTAACCCCTAGCTCCACCTCTCCTATGGCAGCAGAACTAGCCCTGCCTGCATTGGCACCCATCTCCACAACTCTGGTGACCCTATAACTGCAGATCCTAGGCCCCACACTACCAGACATGTATGATTGTGCCTGCTCCAGTAGCAAACAATTTCTCCAATCCTGTCTCACCTACATCCACCTCAGTAGGGATGTATTTGACTCCAATGCATTGAAAATAGCCTGGGTACTATCATATATGAAGATAGGACATGCCTCCACCTATGCCTTGTGAGTCTTCTGTTGCCCTGGAGGTGTGGGGAGTGTTCCAGACTGGGCCACCTTTGAGAAGAACTTCTGCATGGAGTTTTTCCCCTTGGACCCCACCAAGACCATGGCATTGACATTATGTGACTGAAAGCAATACAGGCAAGGGAAATGCATGTTGGATAAGTACATTGACTTGTTCCAAGCTCTGGTTGAGCAAGCCACCTACCCCGACAGCCTTCAACTATGCCTCACCTGCTGGGATGGCCTGCACCCCATGTTGGTGCAGCATCAATAATCTTGCAGAAGGTTGCTCAAATGATGAAAAGATTGTGTTGTGGTATGAGGTTGCATGGGACTAGTGCAACTCATGGAGATTCAGAGGGAGCTCTGCTGCCCACATTCCACAATGCACCCTGCTTCAATTACCAACCTCCACTACCCTGTACCTGCTTGCCCAATGCCCGCCTTTACTCTGGCCACCCCTATGCTGCACCTCCTGCTGCCAGGTATTTCCATGGATGTAGAAGTGACCAGGCAGCTCCACTCCATACCACTGTTGTGTCAGAGGTGCCAGAAGCCTGGGCACTTTGCACAGCATTGTCCCCTAGGCCTGGAGGTGTGTTACCTGACAGATACTCATCAAGCCCACAAAGTCACAGTGCTGCTGAATAGCAGAGTGACAGGACTGTTCTTAGACTCAGAGTTTGTCAAATGCCACAGCTTGACTATGCAGCCCCTCCCCAAGCCAATTCCAGTCTATAACATTGACAGAACATCTAACAAAGCTGGTGCCATCAGCTCTGTGGTTGACCTGGTCCTCCACTATTGGAATCACATGAAGTGCACTGTTTTTGCAGTCACCAGCTTGGGTAGGCAGGACATGATCTTGAGTTTCACATAGCTCCACAAGCACAACCCCAAGGTGGACTGGACCAAGGAGGAAGTAACTATGAGTAGGTTTCCTAAGAAATGCTCTGCCTGCACTGCAGAGGACAGGGAAGAACACTGGGCTTGAGTCTGGGAATATGCAGCCATTCATGCATCTTGTGCTAGCCCTCTCCCCTTTGCAGATCTGGACCTCCTGGATCCCCTGCCTCTAGCATTCCCTTATAGAGAGGCCCTCTATAAGGATGACTGGAGCAACAGCAGAGCCCTGAAGGAGGAACACAGAGAGGAGTTAGGTGGCATATACAAGGTAGAGTTCCTAGATGAGGCAGTAGAGGTGGGGGACTGGATTTATGCTACCACCATACACCTGCTGCCCTCTATAGTGGAGATCTGGGCTAGCCAGACCACATCTCAGAGGCTGGCCCAGGCATTTACTGCTAATGCCATGCCTCAAGAATTCCAAGATGTTGTGCCCCCCTACCTCCATGTGTTTGAGGATGTGTTCTCCAAGGCCTTGTTCAACATGCTTCCAGAGCATAAGCAGTGGGACCACACCATTGAACTGCTACTAGACTCCACACCTTCCAGCTATAAGGTTTATCCACTAGTGCCCCAAGAACAGGACAAACTCAATGCCTTCTTGTAGGAGAACCTGAACTCTGGTCACATTTGCCCTTCCAAGTCTCCAATGGCTTCTCTGGTCTTCTTCATCAAGAAGAAGGATGGCTTGCTCCAATTGGTCTAGGATTATTGGGTTCTCAATGCCATGATGGTGAAGAACCACTACCTCCTCCTCCTCATCTCTGAGCTCATCAACAACCTCCAGAGTGCATAATAAATACTTCACCAAACTGGACATCTGGTGGAGTTACAACAATGTGCACATCCAGGAAGGAGATGAGTGGAAGGCCACCTTTGGGACCAACTGGCAATTGTTCAAACTACTCATAATGTTGTTTGAACTCACCAACAGCCCCACCACCTTCCAGACATTGATTGTGTGTACCTCAACAACATTCTCATCTACACCAAGACACTGATAGAACACCATCAGGTCACTCACCTTGTCCTGAAGCACCTTTACCAGCACCAACTCTACCTCAAATTAGAAAAGTGTGAGTTTGAGCAGACCCGGATTGAGTATCTGGGTCTGGTCATCTTGCACAGAACTGTGGAGATGGACCCAGTGAAGGTGGCAGGTGTGGTAGAGTGGCCAGAGCCCAAGAACAAGAAGGAGGTACAGGCATTCCTTGGCTTTGCAAACTTCTACTGGAGATTCATTCAGGACTTCTTGCACCACACCCATCCACTGTTTGACCTGTAGAGTTGGGGACTTCTGGAGCAGGCAGCTTTCAATGCCTTCAAGTGTGCTGTCACCTCCAGGCCTGTCCTCCTCTTTCTGGACAACAACTCCTCCTTCTGGGTAAAAGCCAACAGCTCTGACTTTGCTATGGGGGCAGTCTTTTTGCAGCAATTCCTGAAGGATGAAAAGTGGCATTCAGTGGCCTTCTACTCCAAGAGCCTGAATGTGCTGGAGCAGAACTGATAAGGAGATGCTGGCAATCATCTGGTTGTTTGAGGAGTGGCAGCACTTTCTGGAAGGCACACAGCACAAGTTTGAGGTCTGGACAGATCACAAGAACCTCAAATACTTCTGGACAGCTAAGAAGCTCAACTACCAACAGGCCCAACAATGGCATGGGAGGGAGGATAACAGCAATATTGTGCTCTTCTACCTAAAACTATTTGCAATCTGGGCCATGGAGGGTCTAGCCATTGATAGAGCAGAGGTGGACATTCTTCAGAACATCCAGCAGGGCAATCAGGACAGTCAGCAAGAGAAACTGGTGGTGCAGGCAGCTTAGGCACTGATGTTGGGGCATACTACTGGAGCTAAGTCAGTCCACACAGACAAATGGGCCCTCCAGAATGAAATCCTGATCTTTAGAGATTGTATATATATGCCCAATATTTTATAGCTCCATCAGAGGATTGTGGAGCAACACTATAACTCCCACATTGCAGGGCACCCTGGACATTGGAAAACACTGGAGCTGGTATTGTGGAATTACTGGTGGTCCTCAGATGTCCTGGTATATTGGATCCTACACTAGTACATGCAATCTATGCCTCTGGACCAAGCCCCAGCATCACCTCCTCTCTGAACAGCTGCATCTGCTATCTGTGCTGGCAGAATAATAGAGCATAGCATCTGTAGACTTCATTGTGGAACTCCCTGATGCTCACAGTTACAATGCAGTGATGGTGGTGCTGGACCTGTTCAGCAAGTGAGCACACTTCAATCCAACTCACACCATCTGCTCTGCTATAGGCACTGCAAACCTATACCAGAGGAACATCTGGAAACTCCACAGCCTCTCCAAGGGTTATGTCTTCAACTAGGGGCCACAGTTTGTGGCAGAGTTCACCAGGGAGCTCTACTGACTGCTCAAAGTAAAGCCTCACACCTTCACTGCCTACCACCTGCAGTCTGATGGCCAGACAGAGCATGTGAACCAGGAGTTGGAGCAGTACCTCCATCTCTTCTGCAACAAATGCTAGGATGACTAGGATGAACTCCTCCCCAATGCCAAGTTCCAGTACAACAACCACATTCATGCATCCACCCAGTTCTCCCTGTTCTTTCTCAACACTGAACAGCACCCATGCATGGGTTTTGAACCCCAGGCCTGACTCTTGGAGAACAAGGCAGTAAACAAATTTGTGGACTGGATGAAGAGGTCACAGAAGGAGGCCTGAGCAGTGCTAGCAAAGATAAAGAACAACATGGCACATTACTATGACTGCAGGAGGACCCTGGAGCACAAATACCAGCCCAGAGATCATATCTACCTGGACACCTCCAACATTATGACTACCCAGCCCTTGAAAAAGCTGTTGCACCACCAGTTGGGACCTTTCATTGTGGAATAGCAAGTAGGACCCCTAGCCTATTGACTTTGGCTCCCTGAGGGGATGCACTAGCTTCATTTGGTGTTCAATGTGGTCAAACTAACTCCAGCTCCCAAGGACCCTATTCTGGAGTGATGTCCACCACCCCCACCACCCCTGGTAGTGGTCAACAACAACAAGGAGTACAAGGTGGAGGAAATCCTGGACAGTTATTTATTCTGGAGACAATTGCAATACAAGGTGAAGTGGAAGGGCTATGGACTCAAGAACATCTCCTGGGAACTGTGGGAGAACATACACACCCACAGACTCATCAGGGAGTTCCACCAAAGACACCCAGACACTCTGCATGCTATACAAGGTATCTACCCTATTTTGCCAGCAAACCAAGCAATCAGGAACTACTTCTACCCCGTGCATCAAGATGCCACATGCTAGAGAGGGGGTGATGTTAGGGGACTTCCATTTCCAACCTCTGCAACCTTTTCCAGCCCCTCCACAGCTTGTTCAACATCTCCAGGGCTCATTCCAAAACTCCAGAGATCTCTGGAGAACTGCAGAGTTCTCTGTATTACCTCATCAATCATTGTTCTAGAGTTAGGATTAGCTCCAGCCTGCTATACAGTAATTCCCATGCCTCTGCTGCCTACTGATGCACCACACCAAGCAGCAGGAATCCTTAGACTTGTTCTCTTTGGATTCTCCTCTGCTAAGTGATTAGTTACTGATGCTAGCCCTTACTCTAGCCATCTCCACAACACACCCCCTGCTGCTGGGTATCCCCATGGATGTGGATGCTGCCAGACAGCTCTGTGCCATGCTGCTGCTGTGCCAGAGATGCCAGCAGCCCAGGCACTTTGCATGGCACTGCTCTCTGGGCCTGGAGGTATGTTACCTTTCTACATTGGAGCAGAAGGAACTCCTTCTGCAGCTGGTGGCTGTGAAGGATGCCACCAGAGCTCCATTACCAGATAAGCCTACACCAGAGTTGACTCCAGAGGAGATCAGTGCATGTGCATCACCCCCAGAGCTGGAAGAGGATTTTTAGTTGAGTAACAGATGAGGTGTATACCTCCACTGCTAGGTGCTAACAGGTTCTCATGTCTGTTTATAGAAAATGGAATTGCCTCAATGTTCCCCTTCAGACATACAAATACCGACTCTGGCACCCCTGCTGAGCTCCCCAACACCTCCAAGGGTCTGCCAGCCTAGCCCTGCCTGGGTACATCAAATGCCCTGACAGTACATGATGGCTTCCAGCCCATCTGCCAACTTTTTATGCTTTGATGTGCAAATAGAGACCATGTACACCCAGCAAACCTATGGAGTCACAGCTCTTCTGAATAGTGGAGCAACAGGACTGATCTTGGACTTAGAGTTTGTCAAACACCACTGCCTGACCATGCAGCCCCTCCCCAAGCCAATTCCAGTCTACAACATTTACAGAATGTCCAATGAAGCAGGCACCATCAGCTCCATGATCAACCTAGTTCTCTGCTATCAGAATCATGCAGAGCATGCTGTTTTTGCCATCACCAGCTTAGGTAGGTAGGACATGATTCTTGGTATCACATGGCTCCATGATCACAACCCTGAGGTAGATTGGACCAAAAGAGAGGTAACTATGAGCAGGTGCCCTCAGAAGTGCTCTGCCTATGCCACCAAGGACAGGGAAGAATGCTGGGCTTGAGTTCAAGAGCACACAGCCATCCACACATGTCATGCCAGACCTCTCCCCTTTGCTTATCTGGACTTCCTGGACCCACTGCCTCTGGCATTCCCTTGTAGAGAGGCCCTCAATGAGGACAACCAGAGCAGTGGTGGAGCTCCAGAGGAGAAGTGTGGAGGGGAGTTTGGTGGCATACACAAGCTGGAGCTCCCAGACAAAGTGGTAGAGGTGGGGGACTGGATCTATGCTACCACCATACACCTGCCACCCTCAGTTGCAGAGATCTGGGCTAGCTAGATTACATCCCATTGGCTGGCCCAGGCATTCACTGCTAATGCCATGCCTCAAGAGTTCCAAGATGTTGTACCCCCCTACCTTCATGCATTTGAGGATGTGTTCTCCAAAGCCTCATTTGATTTGCTTCCAGAGTGCAAGAGGTGGAACCATGCCATTGAACTGCTGCCAGATTCCACACCCTCCAGCTGTAAGGTCTACCCACTAGTGCCTAGGGAGCAGGACAAGCTTGACACCTTCCTGCAAGAGAACCTAGACTCCAATCACATCTGCCCTTTTAAGTCTCCAATGGTATTTCTGGTCTTCTTCATCAAGAAGAAGGATAGCTCATTCTGACTGGTCCAGGATTATTGGGTTCTCAATGCCATGACAGTGAAGAACTGCTACCCCCTCCCCCTCATCTCCAAGCTCATCAACAACCCCCAGAGTGTGCAATACTTCACTAAACTGGACATCTGGTGGGGCTACAACAATGTGCACATCCAGAAAGGAGACAAATGAAAGGCCACCTTCTAGACTGACCAGGAATTGTTTGAACTGCTTATTATGTTCTTTGGACTCACCAACAGCCCTGCTGCTTTCCAGACAATGATGAACAACATCTTCTGAGACCTCATTGTGAAGAGCATAGTCTGCATATACCTTGATGACATCCTCATTTACACCAAAATGCTAGAAGAACACTGTTGGATCACTTGCCTCATCTTGGAATGTCTCTGCCAGCACTAGCTCTACCTCAAACCAGAGAAGTGTGAGTTCAAACAGACCCAGATCATATATTTTGGCCTGATCATCTTGCATGCAGCCATGGGAATGGACCTGGTGAGGATAGCAGGTGTGATGGAGTGGCCAGAGCTTAAGAACAAGAAGGAGGTGCAGGCATTTCTTGGCTTCACAAACTTCTACCAGAGACTCATCCAGGACTTTTCACACTATGCCCTTCTGCTATTTGACCTCACTGGAAAGGATGTTGTGTGGAGTTGGGGACCTCCAGAGCAGGCAGCCTTTGATGCCCTCAAGTGTGTTGTGACCTCTGGACCCATCCTCCTCTTCCCAGACAATAACTCTCCCTTCTGGGTGGAAGCCAACAGCTCTGACTTTGCCACTGGGGCTGTTCTCTCACAGCAATTTCTGGAGGATGGCAAGTGGCATCCAGTGGCTTTTTACTCCAAGAGCCTAACTGCAGTAGACTGACTATAAGATCCATGACAAGGAGATGCTGGCCATCATCTGGTTGTTCAAGGAGTGGTGGCACTTCCTGGAAGGTGTGTGGCACAAGTTCAAGGTCTGGACAGATCATAAGAACCTCAAATACTTGCAGACAGCTAAGAAGCTCAGTTGCCAACAGGCCCAATGGTCCCTCTACCTTGCCAATTTTGACTTCTCATTGCACCACAAGCCCAGCCAGAGCATGGAGAAACCAGATGCTCTGTCCTAGAGAGTGGACCACAGCATGGGGGGGGGGGATAACAGCAACATTGTGTTTCTCTGCCCTGAACTGTTTGCAATCTGAGCCATGGAGGGTCCAGCTGTTGAAAGAGCAGAAGTAGACATTCTCCAGGACATCCAGCAGGGTAATTGGGATGATCAGCAGGAGGAACTTGTTGTGCAGGCAGCTTGGATGCTGAAGTTGGGGCATACCACTGGTGCCAAGTCAGTCTGCTGATAAGACCCACTTGTTGCTGAGCACCATTTTTGGCATTTTGGACTAAATAGCAGCTGACTATTTTGACATGGTTTCCTGCACAGCACTAGGTGGTATAGGAGCACATCACTGCATAGATGAATGGGCCCTCCTGGATGGCATACTGACCTTCAGGGATTGTATCTACATGCCCAACATCCTGGAGATCTGTCAGAGGATTGTGGAGCAACACCATGACTCCCACATTGCAGGGCACCCTGGACATTGAAGATGTTCAAGCTAGTATTGTGGAACTACTGGTGGCCCAGATGTCCTGGTATATTGGGTCCTACACTAGTACATGCAATCTCTGTCTCTGGACCAAGCTCCAATGCTGCCTCCCCTATGGACAGCTACATCTGCTGCCCATGCCTACAGAACAATGGAGTGTGGCTTCCATGGACTTCATTGTAGAACTCCTTGACACCCACAGTTACAATGCAATCATGGTGGTAGTGGACCTGTATAGCAAGTGAGTGCACTTCATTCCAACCCACACCACCTGCTCTGCTATGGGTGCCATGAACCTGTACCGGAGGAATGTCTGGAAGCTCCACAGCCTCTCAATTTGTGGTTGACTTCACCAGGGAGCTCTACTGACTACTCAGCATGAAGTTTCACACCTCCACTGCCTACCACCCACAGTCCAATGACCAGACCAAACACATGAACCAGGAGTTGGAGCAGTACCTCCACCTTCTCTGCAACAAGTGCCAGGATGACTGGAATGAACTCCTCCTCAATGCTGAGTTCCAATACAACAACTACATTCTCACATTCACCCAGTTCTCCCCATTCTTCCTTGACACTGAATAGCACCTGTGCATGGGCTTCAAACTCCAAGCCTGATTCTTAGAGAATGAAGCAGTAAACAAATTTGTGGACCAGATAAAGAAGTCATGGAAGGAGGCCCAAGCAGTGCTAGCAAAGGCAAAGGATGATATGATGCAATACTATGACCATGGAAGGACTCCAGGGCACAAATACCAGCCTAGAGATTGAGTCTACCTACATGCCTCTGACATTACAACTACCCAGCCCTCAAAAAAGCTGTCACACAGCCAGTTGAGACCTTTCACAGTGGAACAGCAGGGTAGGGCCCCTAGCCTATTGACTCTATCTCCCTGTGGGGATGCACCAGCTTCATTTAGTGTTCAATGTGGTCAAACTGACTCCAGCCCCAAAGGATCCTATTCTGGAGTGACATTCACCACCCCCACCACTCCTAGTGGTTCATTGTCCTAGGGTTAGGACTAGCTCTGGCCTTCTGTACAATAGTTCCCATGCCTCTGCTGCCTGCTGATGCACCATACTGAGCAGCAGGAATTCTCAGATTTGTTCTCTTTGGATTCCCCTCTGCTACGTGATTAGTTACTAATTGTATTATTGTCTACTCCTGCTAATATGCTTTGGATTCCCCTCTGCTAGCTATGTGACTCTAATTCACTGCCCTGGAGGTTGCCCTTACACTGCCTCTGCTAATTGTTCAAAAAACTTGACACACTACTGGCATGCTATGTCATATACCAGCAAGAGACACTTAATAGATTCCATGCTAGTTGTCTTCAGTGCACATGTGATGGAAAAGTCTGTATACACTTTGCCTTCACCACAGGTTAGGTTTGTTATGCTGTTGGGAGCAAATGTGAGGGGAACACTCCATAGGTGAGCCCAACAAGAGCAGGCTAGCACAAGCAATGAGTGAGTGTCAAAGGGGCAGAACAGCAGCTAAAAGGCAAGCAAGGGGCAAGTGCAGCAAGCCAAGCAAGGCAGTGATGCTGGGGTTCTCACAATTGGTTCACTGGATAGATCTGGGGAACACTGTTATTGATCAGTCAAAGGATATTCTATCTTTGTGACTGGCTTATATACTACATCTGTGGCTATGCTATGACTAATACTATATGTGGTAAGCAGCCTGAGTATGCTAAGCAGTAATGACTATCAATACATCAAAAGGAGAAATAGAGTCTCATGACTACAAAGGGCTAACTAATGCTGTCTAGAGGGTGCAGGGGCTTGGCAACTGGTCAGTTGGATATGCTAGAGATGATGCTATACCTATAACTAAGGCTGGATAGAGTCAGAGTTACCCATAAAGGAGTCATCCCCTTACAGCAAAGCAGCCATGGTGGGTGCATGCTGTTGCAACAACTCCAGTAATGTCACATGATTTGTTCAATAGAAGTGCCTTTTAAATGGCCTTGAATGTGTTTTCACAAGGAGCTCCCTGGCAATGGATCCACTGGACAGCCATAATGGAGGTTAATAGTAGACAGCAGATGGTGGATATCAGACAGCCCACAGGGGCAATTTGGATGCAAACATTAATAGTCAATCAATAATGGCACATGTTAGCAATCCAAGGAAAAACTCACCATTGGTCTATCCTTTGCAAACTTAAGATATTTATCAAGTTCATCCCTCCTGGGCATCATTCCACCTCCTTCAGAATGCCATACATCCTGAGCAGTATTATGATGATGGACATGATCTGCCTTGAAGTTTTCATCCATCATCAACAAGCAATTGAACTTCCACTGAAATGGATCTTCTTCCCAGTTTGATGGAATATTCACTCCTGGTTGAGGGTCAGTGGAACAGAATATTGCAAGCTCACCATGCTCTGGTGCCATTGGTTCTTTTGTCTCATCATGTCCAAAACCTGCCCATTTCAATATTTTTAACCAGTGCTATGAATGCAAAAGTTGTTGTAATTCACAATAGAGGTTATCTACTTCACCTGAAGAAGCAATTGATGAAGTAATCCTTGCAATTTTTTGCCAATATTGATAAGCAGAGGCTTTGCACTATAAATTAGTCAGACAAAAATTGTCCAGAACAGCTGTTGTAAAATATATTCTTGTCTGGTCAAATGTGCTAGGAATCAACTGGGAGTGAATGACATCCTCAACCCAGACATCTTGGCCAGAACACTTGCATGCAACAACACTGATGTGGTGCACACCAGTTGTGTGTACAATGCATGCAATTGAGTCTCCAAAGCAATCAATTCTCTCAATATGGCACCCAGATGCAGATGGCAGATTGAAACCAGCAGTGGCTGCAGAGGGAGGAAGTCCATCAACATGAGCAGTATGATTTTCCTCCATTTTTTGTGGTCTATGTGAAGGAACATCTTTGATTAGTACTTGTTAATTAGTACTTGTTCCAATAGCAGTTCTCCATCAGGTTCTGCTGACTATGGGGGCTCAGTTACACTAGTGAGTCCTTATCAGGTGGATGTGATGTCCTGCACTTATACCTTGTCCTCTGGAGGTAGTGTGGATTGCAGGGACTTGTGAGGGGAAGCCAAGGGAAGTGGTCTAAGCAAGTCCAGAGTGATCCAGGGAAGTCTAAGACCAAGTAGATTTAACATTGGGCTTGGGCAGGTGTCAGGAACAAGTTTATGAGCATGCAAATAGAATGCAGGGTAGGCAGAGGCTTTGCAAGTGATGGAAGTGGAGCCAGAGTTTGATGGGGGATCAATCAGGGCTGATGGGTTCCAGGGCCAAACAAGGGGTGAGGTCCAGAGTTGTTGTAAGAATGTTTGAAGGTCATAGCATGTGTGCAGAGTTCATAATGACATTGGAGGTGAAAGGGACTTAGGAAAACAAAGGAAATAGAGACAGTTGAGGTGAGATGGAGATAAGACAAGATGGAACTGAGAAAAGAAATAGATTTGAGACTAAAAATAGAAATGGAGACAGAAAGAAACACAAGACACAAGTAACCAGTTAATGTAATATCAAGACGAGCATATGAGGTGCTATTCTACAACTTATATACTGACTATGGGAGAGCTCTGGGAGATAGTGGGTGAGATGGTGGGGCTTGATAGAGACATGTGGAGTTGATGGGTGTTGGTTGTGATCAGGGGTGGGCCACAGTGGTATTTTGATGGGATCAGTCAGGGATGTGGGCCATTCTGGGGTCATTGTGATGCTCTGGGGTTGATTAGGCAAACCAGGGAGATGAATTAGTGATGTATGCTGGAGTTAGGAACAGTGGGGGAGGGGGTCCCAGGGACTCAGGAGAGTCAAGAGAAGCACTGACAGCTGCAGAGTTAGTCAGGGGGCTATCAGGGTTTGTCAGAGAAGGATCAGAGTTATCTGGAGTGCATGTAGAGGGTGGACAAAGGTTGGGGGAGACTAATGGGGCATTGGAGAGAGCTTCAGGGAAGTGTACAGATTGGGAATGGGGTTGGGGGTTGTCAGGTTCCGCTGACCTTGGGGGCTCAGCTGCACTGGGCGAGTCCTTACTAGGTGGGCATGATCCCCTTGCACTGGTGACCAAACACTCAAAAAAGTTCTGGGCACTGATGGCTTGTGCAGATAGTCAGTGGGGTGTGATCTGGACAGATCTGGGGAGGTCCAGAGGAGTCGGATTGCAAGGAAACAGGACGGGCTTGGCAGGGTTCAGGCAGAAGACCATAGGGGAGATTTGCAGAAGTGAAGGAGTAGGCAGCTAGGTGATCAATGGGAGCAGAGCCAGGATTTGATGGGAGATCAATTGGAGTTGATGGAGTCTGGGACCAAGCAAAGAGCAAGGTTCAGACCTGGTGAAGGAGTGTCGGGGTTCATAATTGTAACTGCAGAGTTTGTGAGGTTGTTAGGGTTGATGAAGACTTGGGCACTATGGTTGGACGGAGTCACCAAGACAGCATCAGATGAAATAGAATGGAGTCAATATGGAACAAGAGTAGATTCGAGTGGAGATATGAAACGATAACGAGAATGATAACAAAATGGAGACAAGACAAGACCGGGAGACTGGGATAAGACCAGGAGACTGAGATAAGACCGGGAGACTGAGATAAGAAAACAAGACACAAAACACAAAACACGAGAAGGAAACAATCAGACCATAGGTAACGTTAAGCAATATCAAGACTAGAGTACGAAGAGCTACTCGACGGCTTATATACTGACTACTGGAGAACTTCGGGGTACGTTGGCTGGGGCGGCGGGGCTTGGCGGAGCTTGACGGAGTGGGCAGGTGTTGGTTGTGATCGAGGATCAGGCTGCGCTGATACTTTGATGGGATCATTGGGGAACGCGGATTGCCCTGAGGTTGTCATGATACTCCGGAATGGGTCAGAGGAACCAGGGTGTTGAGTTGATGATGGGTGGCGAAGATCGGGAACAGCAGGGATGGTTCTTGGGGTTTGGGAGATCCAGGGTAAGTGTCAGTGGCTGCAGGGAAGGCGTCGAAGTTGGCTAGGGGGCTGTCAGAGTCAGCTGGGGAGGCGTTGGAGTTAGCTGGGGAGGCATTGGAGTTAGCTGGGGAGGCGTCGGAGTTAGCTGAGGAGGCGTCAGAGTTAGCTGGGGAGGCATTGGAGTTAGCCGGGGAGGCATTGGAGTTAGCCAGGGAGGCGTCGGAGTTAGCCGGGGAGGCATCGGAGTTAGCCGGGGAGGCGTCGGAGTTAGCCAGGGTTGCGTCAGAGTTAGCCAGGGTTGCATCGGGGCTAACCAAAATAGGCGCGGGGCATGGGTGGCAGTTCGGCGGAGCGTCAGGGGTTATTGGGGAATCGGGGGGTTGCTGGACGATGTGCGGGGGTCCAGGGGACGGGTCGTGACAGGGGTCTAGGAAGCAGGTCATGACATTACCCCCTCTTTAGCATCAAGACCCTCATGACATGGGGTGCAAGTTGGGGATTGGCAGGGGCATGGGAATTAAAGCCAAGTAATATTGATCAGACCATAGTGAGTGGTAGTGGTGTGGGGAATGAAGTCAAAGCATGGCTGCTGTTTGTCAGGGGGTTCTTTCCAAGTCATTAAAAAGAGTCAGACATACCTCAGAGTTCTCAAACTCTTTACCATATCTTCTCCCACTCTATCCTCAGCATTGTTAGCATCATCTTCAGCATCTCCCACCCCTTCTTCCTCAGGGGAGTCCAAATTCCATTGTGGCTGCAGATGGGTGGAGGCCATGTATTGAAGTTAAAAGTGTGGTCTTGTTTTTTCTGTGCTCCAGAGTCACTAATATATTGACACAATTATCTGCAGCAGTGGCTGGCCCATCAGGAGTTTTGTCTCTTGGTGGAGCTCCACTGGAATCAGCCCCAGCATTGGTTGGTCATTTGTCAAGGCCTAACTTTGATCCCAGAGACATTCAGGTTGTTCTAGAGGTGTTGTGGGTTCTTTAGGCAGAGGTGACCCCAAAGAGGTTTGCAGAGGCAGTGGGGCAAGCATTGGGTCCCCCAATCCTGGAGTGGTGCCAAGCAGAGGCTCCAATGAGTATCCAGTGTTGTTGTGCCAGGTGTCAAACTAATTCAATTTGTAGTGCACCCTTTGTGCTTGCTGCAGGGAGCACTGTAGATTCAAGAAGCCAGTGCAGGGCTCCTGCTGGGACACCTTGGTATGCATCTGATGTTGTTCAAGGCACAAGAAGTGCCCAATCTCACTGAGTTGGCATGTGGCCTGTGCATTGGAGGAGCAGAGGTGGGATGTGGTGTGGGTGGCAGAGCAGATGCTCAAGGGGTGCAAGAGGAGGGTGTCAGGTTGTGGGTCCAGAATGGAGGGCAGAGGCAGTGCAGGGTGGTCTGCAATGAAGGTAGGACTCCTGCAGGGTGGGCAAAGGGAGGCAGCCTTGACATTGTGCAACAAGGGCAAGTGGCAAGCATCTTCTGCACTGGATGCAGGGCCTAGTAAGCAGCTGCCAGAGGAGGAGTCCATGGCAGGCCCCCTGGAGCCACATGTGTATTTCCCAGAGATGAGGGCCCTAGTAGAGGGTTCTGGTGGGGCCTTTGGTCCTTCCTCCATAGTTCCCAAGGCATTTTGGCAGCAACAAGTGGAAGCACTATCCCAACTGCTGGCATTGTGTGAGGAGGAGGTCCAGAGAGTTGAGAGGAACCATGATGGAGTCCAGTGGAAATGTGACAAGGTGTGGAGAGACTGAGACCTAGTGCAATGGAAATTGGAGAGGGCCATGCAAATGATTACAGAGGAGTCAGTGGAAGTGCAGGGGTTGCTGGAGTGGCTGGGGCAGTTGGAAGCATGGGCAGAGCAGAGGGCACAGATGCAGCAAGGAGCTGCAGAGGGAGACAGGGCCAGGGCAAAGACAGGGCAACAGCATGAGGAGTGGTTGGCCAACAAGGTGGCCTTGGGGCAATGGGGAGTGCTTCATACATCATTTTGTTTTTTCCATTTCCTGCTGTGCTGACATAATCTGGCAGACTGGGTCAGAGAGCACAGGATTCTCCTTGACAGAGAGTTGGCTGTGCTTGGGTCTATTCACAATGGGCTGTCATGGATGCCCAGAGATTTTCTACTGGAGTTGGAGCAGGGAGTGGGGCAGATGGGGCATTTACTGGTGGAGCACCAATAGAGGACAACAGCAGATCCTGAGGTGTAATGGGAGGTGGCCATGGATGTTAGAAAGTCCCTCCCAAGTCACCCCAACATTTTGGCAGTGGTGGTGGCTCAGATGGAGGCAGGGGTTACACCCACTAATGCCATCTGTGTTTACTTGTCTCAGGAGTCCTGGGGCTTGGTGGGGTGTTGTTGATGAAAGTACTGGAGTTTGGTGGGGGCTCCATTGAGGTTCATTCAGGGTTCCCAAGTGTTGTCCTCAGGCCCATAGCCCTTCCACTGGACCAAATATTGAGGCCAGCTGCAGACCAAGCAGGAGTCAAAAATCTAGTTGACTTTGTAGTGGTATTTGTCCTTGACTTTGATGAGGGGTGGTTGACTGGGGCATTGTCCAGGAAATGAGTCCAGAGCATATTTTTTGAGGAGGTGCATGTGGAAGATGGGGTAGAGGCCCTTCAGGCCTGGGAGTAGGTCAAGCCTGTAGGCATGCATTGAGACCTTCTGGAGAATCTTAAAGGAGCCAAGTCACTCATGGTTGAGTTTGATAGAGGGCCTCTGGGTCTTGAGGTTTTGCCAATTGAGCCAAACCAAGGTGTCAGGGGCCAGTCAGGGGTAGGGTCTTGTTAGGCATCAGCATGTTTGGAGTATGCTTGATTGGCAGTGTCAATTTCATTCTGGAGAAACTGGTGGAGGGATCAAAGGTCCTTAGCAACTTTGTGGGTAACATGGAAGGGAATATCTTTGAGGAATAGTGTGAGTTGGGGGTTATAGCCCTTGTTGGTGTAGAAGGGGGAAAGTTCAGTGGCAGAATGAGGCATGTTGTTGTAAGTAAACTTGGCAAGGGGGAGTTCTGCATGCCAGTCATTCTGTAAATAGTTAATGTAGAGGCAGAGATACTATTCCAATGTCTGGTTTACTCATTCTGTCTGTCCATCAGTCTCTGGATGGTAGGTGGTCAAGAGGTTGGTCTTTATTTCAAGCACCTTGCATAGCAATGTCCAGAAACAGGAGACAAATAGGGGCCTGCAGTCAGAGATGATGTTGTCCAGGAGTCCATGCTTGGAGAACACATGTTCAAGGAATAGTTTGGCAAACTCTGGGGCATTGTTGGTGGTGTGGCAGGGGATGAAGAGGGCTTGCTTGGTGAGGTAGCAGACAACAATGAGGATTGCATCAAAGCCTTTGGAGTTGGGGAGCTTGACAATGTGGTCCATTGAAATTGAGGACCAAGGGCAGTGACCAATGGGGAGGGGCTTCAGCAGTCCATGAGGGCAGTGGTGGAGTACTTTGGCTCAGAGGCAAGGTTTGCAGGCCCTTACATATCATGTGATATCTTTCTTCATTTCTGGCCAAAAGTAAGTCTAGGAGATAAGCTGGAAAGTCTTACAAATTCCTAGATGCCTGCAGAGTTTGTGGTTGTGGTGCTGCCAGAGTATGTTGAGACAAATGTACTTGTGATCTGGAGCATAGATTTGTCTACTCTGGAGCAGGAGGCAGAAGTCTGGAGACAGCATGAAAGGGTTGTTGGCATTTGACTAGTTGGCAGAGCTATTGTGCAAGTTGTGCTGGGTGAAGAAGGAATCTGAAGGTGAGTTTCTGATTTGGTGGAGGATTCCTTCTTTGTTTATAATCAGCATGGCATGCAAATGCTCAGGGGGGATTACCACTTGATAGTTGAATGTGTTCTGCTTAGCCTCAAATGACTTTTTTGGATACATGTTGGACCTCCAAGTGAGGGCATTGGGCTTTGCCTAAGTTGTCTGGGGTGGTAGTGGATGGTAAAGTCATACTCCAAGAGGGTTTTGGACCATTGAGCTTGGTGGTGGCTGAGCTGTTTTGTGGTTATGAAGTACTGCAGATTGTTATGGTTGGAGTAGACTTGAATGCAGTGTGGAGATCCTTTGAGGTAGGCCCTCCACTAGCAGAAGGCTTTGACAATCATGAGGAGTTCTTTATTATAGATATTGTAGTTGAGCTCTGCAGGGATTATTGAGCATGTGTAGAAGGTGATGGGGCAGAGGTCCTTGCCTCCAGAGTCCAACTGGGAAAGTATCCTGGTGATGGCATAGTTGGAGGTGTTTGCATTTGAGCACAATTGGTAGGGAGGGGTCAAAATGGCAGAGGATTGGAGTGGAGGTGAAGACCTTCTTCAGGAGGAGGAACATGTTTTGGCACTTGCTGTTCCAGTCCCATGGGGTGTCTTTCTGCATGAGTTGGTTGAGAAGTTTGGTGATTCCAGAGTAGTTGTTAATGAACCAGCAATAGAAGTTAGCAAACTCCAGAAATGACTGTACCTCCCTGAAATTTCACAGCAGGGGCCAGTTGAATATGGCTTTGATCTTGGCAGGGTCCATACATATGCTGTTGGGGGTGACAATAACTCCAAGGTATTCAACCTCTGTAGTATGGAAAGAGCATTTCTTGGGTTTGGCATGAAGGTGGTATTCTTGGGGTCATTCTAGGACACAGTGGATGTGCTCCAGATGCTCCTCCAGTAAGTTCAAGTAGATCAGAATGTTGTCTAGATACATGATAACAAAGACATTGTTCATGTCATGGAAGATATTGTTCATGAAGTACTGGAAAGTGGTGGAGGAGTTAGTCATTCCAAAGGACATTACTAGGTACTCAAAAAGGCTGTAGCAGGTGTGAAAGGTGGTCTTCCATTCATATCCTGGAGTGATCCAGACATTGTTGTAGCCAGAGCAGAGGTCTATTTTTGTGTAGATCTTGGCACTGCAGAAGTGGTCAACAAGGTCTCCAATCAAGAGGAGGGGGTACTAGTTCTTTTTGGTGACTTTATTGAGTCCCTAGTAATCAATACAGAGTCAGAGTGACCCATCCTTCTTGTTGGCAAATAGGACTGGAGCACCAGCAGTGGAGATTGATGGGCATATGAAACCCTTGCCAAGCATGTCATTGAGGTAGTCCTTCAGGGCCTAGAGTTCAACCTTGGACATGTTGTAGATTTTGCCAAATGGGAGGGAGGTGCCTTCTTTGAGATCAATCTTATAATCATAGGAGCAATGCAGAGAAAGTTCTTTTGCACTCCCTTCAGAGAATATAACAGCAAATTCATGATATTCTGGGGAAACTACTTCATATAGGATCTGTTCCTCTGATTTGCACTCTGGCAGAGCAGTTTCTGCACAGAGATACTCTTCTGGAAGGGCTGGCATGATTTGCAGTTGGAAGGCAGGGATGCTGTCTTGCAAAATGTGTGTGAAGGGGATGGCACCAATGATTTTGATGTTGAGATCTCTGGAGTTGATGGGGTGGGGCAATGGGGTGGCAGTGGCTGAGTCTGGAGTGGTAGCAGGGTTGTACCAACTTCAGAGTATGTTGGAGGGCAGCTGTTGAGATTTACTCAGGAGGGACCAAGGTGGAAGTGCATTGTCTTCATTGTCTTAGCTGCCATTGAGGGTTGAAGGGCTTTGAATTGCTCTGGAGGTGCTGGCATTGGGGTTGGGGGTGTTGGAATTCGAGGTGGACTGGAGGCAGAGGGGATGGTGGCCACTAGACTTGCTTTGGGGCCCAGAAATTGCATGGTGAGGTTCTTTTAGTCAATGTCAGGGTTGATGTCCTGTAGCCACAGAAGTCTGAGCACAATTGGAGTCAACAGAAAGAGCTGGGTGATGAGAAGCTGAGCCTGGAACCTTAAGTTGTTGTCAAGGGTGAGGGCATTGTTGTAGTATTGAGTGATTCCTGTTATGGTAGGGCTCCCATCAAAAAGTTGGAGCTCAAGAGGCTTGTTGAAGACATTGTATTGGAGGTCAAGCTGGCTGCTAACAAATGTGCCAGAGGTGCCACTGTTAATGAGGGCAGGAAGAATCACTAGTGAGCTGTTGAGTCAGATGTTGATGACAAATGACCATGTGGATCTTAAGTGGAGCTGTGAGGGGGTCCAGGGTTCATTGGTTGTACCTTTGGAGTTCTTGAAGGGGAGTGAGACATTGAAGGGTACTAGTCCAGAGTTGGTCAAGTTGTCCTGGTCAAGGTGGAGAGTGAGGCTGGGCCAGTTGATATGGGGTTTGGTAGAGTGGAGCCATGAGAAGCCTAGGACAACAGGGACAGAGAGGTGTAGTTTAGTGATGAGTAGTTGGAGGTCTTGGCATTGTCCATTGGTGAAGGTTAAGGTCATCTCCATGCAGTGTGTGATATCCCTGGCAGAGGTGGGGTTATCATCAAAGAGTTTGAGGAGAATCAGAGTGGGGAGATGTTGGAGGCATTGGGGAGTGAGTGCTACCAGAGATTTGTTGATAAAGTTATTTGTGGTGCTGCTGTCAACCAGCATGGGGACAGGGCTGTCAGAGAAGGGGAGGGTGGTGTAGAGGAGGAGGTTGTGGGGGAGTGGGAGGGGAGGTGTGCTGGGAGGTTGTCTGGGGTGAGTATCATTGTGCGGAGGAGTATGGCCAGGGCAGAGAAGATGTCAGGGTCTGATCTGCAGTCTAGTGCATCTTCAAGACCTAAACTGCTGACTTGTTCTCCATAAACTAGTAGTCACAGTCTTTTCTGTTGATAGTTCATACAGCACATCTCATTACTTGGCATTTAGGGCATCCACTGATAAAATGTCCTTGCTCACCACATAGAATGCATGCACCTTCCTTCTATTGTTTCTCCTGAATCTCCTCCAGTATGTCAATCCAGAGCCTATTCCAAATCTTGTTTGCACATAGGGCTTCTTGGTTGTCAGTGCAGTCTAGTGCATCTTCAAGATTGTTGGAGTTGGCATCCCAGGGTTCCAGGGTCTCATAGAGGTTAATGGCATTGAGTTGGGCAGAGGGGCATTGCTCTAGAGTTCAATTGGCACTGAAAGGTCCTCATCCTAGAGGGAAATGGGGTGTGGGGTTGGCAGAGTTGGCAGGGATCAAGGGTTAGTTGCTGTTGGTTGCTCTGGCCTACTAGTTGGTATTGCTGAAGGTGTTCCACATGGTCTGCAGTGCTGTACTGGTCTTCCTAATAATGTTGGTCAATCTGAATAACAAGTGCCTTGTATCCATTGTATGTAGTTTGTTTGGGTGTGAGGCAAAGGACATCCTTGATTTGTTATAGGGCATGACAGAGGGCAAATCAGAGGGCATTGTAATTCCATCCCTTTTCATAGGCCTCCAATTCAAATCATACAATGAAGGTTGTGAAGCATTTGTTATCATGCAATCAAAGGTTGAAGAGATTTTCCTCTGCTTCTACTACAGTATCAAAGATGCCAAACTTACTGGAGAATTCCTGGGTAAAGGCAAGCTAATTGGAGAGCATGGGGTTGTTGGGGTCAAACCAGAGTAGCATAGTATAGTGGTCAAAGGTGATGCCCTGCAAATATGATGTGGCAAAGGCTATTTATGAGCTCTCAAGCTGAAAAGTAATAGGCTTAGCTTGGAACATGGTTAGACACTGTATTAGGAAGGTTCTCCACTTCTGGGAGTCATGACCCATAAAAGACTTGGGCTTTTGAATGTCAAGTTTTCCTTTCTAAGCCAATGTATTGCAAGTGTTGTCCTAGGTGTTCTGAGTTTGGGGTGGATATCCAGCATTGTAGTAGTAATAGTTGTTCCCATTTCTGTGCTAAGGGAGGATGTTGTCCATGGCTGAGGCCCATCCTTCAAGAGGTCTGCCATTGGGAGGCCCACTACCAGGGGGTTGGCCCACATTGCCTGGGGGAGGCTCTGAGGCCCAACAAGGAGGAGGGAGTCCTCCAGGAGTGGGGGGTCCAAAGTAAATGGTGTCAGTGGGGGAGTTGGGCATTGGAGCAGGTGGGGGATGAGGGGAGTTGATGGGAAGAGGGGGTCAGGGTGCCCCAGAGCCCATGGGTTGCTTTGGGGGAACTGGGATGTTCTGGTGGGGTAGAGGGGTGTTGACATGGGGGTGCAGAGGTTGAAGTGTAGGGGTCTGTCTTGAGGAGGACTGTTGCATGGGGTGGGCTCATGAGTGGGATTACCAGGCTTGTTGAGGCTGGTGTTATCATTGACATGTGGGGGGGGGGGCATTGGGTATGGAGTTTGGTGGGCTGGTCCCAGGTATGGAAGGCACTGGGGATAGAGTTTGCCTGGGAATGAGCAGAGAGGGCCAGGGTGTGAGTGGCAGGTTGGTCAAATAGTCTCTCCACAGGATTGAGGCTTCTCAGGATATTAGACACCACATTAAGCTCTTCCTGCTGGCAGGGAATAGGAGGTGGGGCTTTGCTTTGCTTTCTGATGGGTACCTTACATTGCACAAGAAAGGAGGAGGGGTCCAGAGGGTCTTTAAACAGACAGAGGTTTGGACTGGTGTGGATTTCTTCAACTAAGGTGCAGAGCTCATTTGGGATTGTACACAAGGTTATACACAGACATCAAGATTGGGGTAAGGGGGAGTCTTGATATTATGTCAGGTTCCACTGACTATGAGGGCTCAGCTACACTGGCAAGTCCTTACTAGACAGACACAATGTCCTGCACTTATAACCTAGCACTCTGGAGGTAGTGCAGATTGTAGGAACTTGCAAGGGAAAGCCAAGAAGAGCAGTCCAAGCAAGTCCAGAGTAGTCTGGGAAAGTCTAAGACCAAGTATATAAAATGTTTGGCTTAGGCAGGTGTCAGGAACAAGTTTGTAGGTGCATAAATAGAATGTGGGGTAGGTGGAGGCTTTGCAAGTGATGGGAGCAGAGCCTGTGTTTGATGGGAGATCAATCAGGACTGATGAGTTCTGGAGCCAATCAAGGGGTGAGGTCTGGAGTTGTTGTAAGAATGTTTGAAGGTTGTAGCATGTGCATGGAGTTTAGAATGACATTGGAGATGAAAGGGACTTAGGAAAACAAAGGAAATAGAAACAGTTAAGGTGAGACAGAGACAAAACAAGACAGAACTGAGAAAGAAATAGATTTGAGACTAAAAATAGAAATGGAGACAGAAAGAAACACAAGACACAAGTAACTAGTTAATATAATATCAAGACTAGCATACGAGGTACTATTCTATGACTTATATACTGACTATGGGAGAGCTCTGGGGGACAGTGAGTGAGATGGTGGGGCTTGATGGAGCCATGTGGAGTTGATGAGTGTTGGTTGTGATCAGGGGCAGGCCACAGTAGTATTTTGATGGGATCAGTCAGGGATGTGGGTCATTCTGGGGTCATTGTGATGCTCTGGGGTTGGTTAGGCAAACCAGGGAGATGAATTGGTGATGTATAAGGAGAAGTGATGTCAGGACCCACTCCCTAGACCCCCAAACATCATTACCAACCTGCTTGCTTACCTGGACTTTCCCCTGATGCCCCATTGAACTCCCCCAACCATTGTACACCTTTAGCGCACACCCCAGGTAACTCTGACACTTCTCTAGCAAACCCCAATGGCCTCTTGGCTAACTCCAATGCCTTCTCCACAGCTGTTGATGCTTCCCTTGACCCTTTCAAGTTCCTGGGACCTTCTCCTGTCATTCCTGACTCTACCACACATCACCAACTCCTCCCCCTAGTCTGCCCAACTAACTCTAAAGCATCATGACAACCCCAGAATGGCCTGCATCCTCAACTGATCCTATCAGAATATCACTGCAGCCCATTCCCTGATTACAACTGATACCTATTGATTCTGTGCAACTCTGTCAAGCCCCACCATCACACCTGCTGTCCCCTGACTCTCCAGTAGTTAGTATATAAGTTGTAGAGTAGCTCCTTGTACTCTAGTCTTGATATTACCTACCTACCTGCCTTGCCTGATGTGTTTCTGATTGTTTCTGCCTTGTGCTTTGTGTTCCATGTTACATTTCCTCTTCTCTCCATCTCCCAGCCTTATCTCAGTCTCCTGGTCTTGCCTCATCTCTGTTTTCATTATCATTCTTATTATTATTTCATATCTCTGCTCAAATCTATTTTTGTTCCTGTCTCAATCTTGTCTCAACTCTGTCTTGTCTCATCCAACTCCATTTTCATTACTGTGCTCAAGTCCTTTCAACTTTAATGCCTTACAAACTCTCTGCTTACAATTACAAACTCAAACACTCTTTAAACTAACTCCAGACCTTGCTATTTGCTCAGCTCCAAAAGCTATCAACCTCTGTTGATCCTCCATCAAACTCTGGCCCTGCTCCTATCACTTATATTGCCTCCATTGGCCCCACACCTCTAATACTTGCTTCTGAACCAGTACCTGACACTTCCATCAAGTCTGACCCTTTCCCCACAACCTGTCCTAGACTCCTCTAGACCACCCTGAACTTGTTCAGATCACTCCTCATTGATTGTCCTCACATGTCCCTCATGCTTAGACCTTCTCTGAGTGCCCAATTATCAGTGCAGGGAATCACATCCACCTAGTAAGGATTCACCTAGTGTAGCTGAGCTGCCATAGTCAGTGGAACCTGATATTATCTATAGATGACCAATTCTTCTTCCAGCACCCTCCACATGTGTTAGTGGTGGCAACAAGTGTGGAGTGGAGTGAGGGTCATGGGGGCATTGTTAGCACAAATCAAGGGGGCATTGGGGTGGCTGGGCCCTCCACTCCCAAGCATGTGGCTGGCAGCATTGCTAAGGGCTTGGCAACATTTCCAAGAGTGGCAACAACCCCAAAGAGCAAAGGGAAGGAGAAGATTAAGGCCAGAGAGGAGGAGGAAGAGGAGGAATTTGAGGTAAGTTATCATTCTGTCACTAAGTTTTGGTGGTGATTGCTAACATTGTTGCAGGAACCAATGGAAGACAGTTTTTCTAACAAATGCTTGGTGACTCTGCTTCACTGGCAAAAGGCCTTGACAGTAGTGGACATGGGGATGGAAGCTGGAGTAGTACTGGAGAAGGCAAAAGGGAAGACAACAGTGTTGCTTGCAAAGCAACAAGCTTTCAGAAAAGAGCCAGGAGTGGTAAGTCTTCAGCAGTCTTTGTTACCACTATTGCCAACAATCCTTTCCTAGTATGACAACTGCTGGGCAGAGAACAACTCAGAAGGCTGTTGGTACCCAACAGGGACCCAGCCTTGCTATCACTGCAATAATATGAGGAAGGAGTGCTCTTACAGCAGTAAGTTGTTGAGTACTGGCAGAAAGTTTGTCAAGAGGATTGCAGCAAGGGCAGCTTCAGTTTGACAGGTGTGGGCATTTGTGGAGTGACTGAGGGAGTTGGCAAAAAATGGTGAACCTATTCAGGTCAAGCATTCCAGCTTGCTCCTGCCAACATCACAAGATGAGATGACTGTTAGAAGTAGCAGGGTCACTAAGGGTAAGCAGCCAGAGAAGAGCAAGGAGGTGGTGGATAGCAAGGACAAAGAGGGCAGTAAGGGTAGCAACAGTAACAACAACAACAACAACATGCCTCTGGCATAGAAACAAGTGGCAAGTTCAATGCCAGTTGCCACAACCAAGAGGCAGAAGACAGTTGCTAGTAACAAAATAGAGGAGGAGTGTGGAGACATGGAGATGAGGGAGCAGACTCCCTTGGCAACAGTTGCTGAGGTGCTGCCAGCAGTTAGTGGCAAGGCAGTTGAGGGTGAGGAGGAGGGTGAGGCAGAGGCAATAGACATAAATGAGAACAAGGACAAGGACAAGAATAAGGAGAGAGTCTGATGACAGATCAGTGGCTTTGTTTGCTAACAGTTTTGCTAGGGGAACTGGAGCAGCATGCCACTGCAACAGATCAGCAACAATGAACTGGAGTGGCTGGGCAAGGACCTAGCTTGGCCAACACTGCTAACATTGGCAACATTACAAATGGACTATGATGAGAGGGTGGCTGGAGTGGAGCAGAGGTTTCAGAGGGAGTTGGAGGCAGCAAGAAAGGAGCTATTGGTGGCAAGAGCAAGGTTCTCTGTCACCAAAAGGTCATTAGCAGTGTTGGCAGGGTATTGCAGTGACTGCCAGGCATTCTTGGCCTGGCAGCAAGAGAACAATGTTGGCAAGGAGGACTAGGAGGAGGGGGAAATGGAGGAGCTGCTTAGCAACAATGCTGACCTTGATGCCTAGTGACTATCCCTCCCCTGTACATATTTCTTTGGTTATTGGTAGCATGGACATAGACTAGCCCCCTTAAGGGGCTCCATAGTTTTTGTATATCACAAACTGGCCCCCTTAAGGGGCTCAAAATGTAAAGTACTTTCAATCATTAGTGACTGTCACTTGATGCTAGTGACTATGGAGGAAATGCTCAGTAAATCATCATGGCAAAAACAAAACCTCCAGAGGTGTGCTGAGCACTAGCAACAACAGCAAAGTGCAGCACCAAAAGCAAAGGAATAGTGAAGTGGAACATTATTTTTGTAAGGTATTTTTGATGGTTTTTCTGAATACTAGCAAAAGGTATAGTGAGACAAGATGCAAAGTCAAGAAAAATTGCTAGAGCTTAGCAAAAAGTGATGTTTTTAGTTTTCTTTGCTGGCATCATCACCAGCATCATCATTGTCTACTAAGTTGGTTTGCTCAAGTTCACAGAGTAGAGAGGTGTTGATGTTGAATGCATTGCTAGGCACTGTGTTGTGTTCTCTAGCAAAATAGGGTACCAAGAAAAAGGCTGCTACAGGGCAATGCAATACTGAGCCATCTAGTTCACAAAGGATGTAAGCACCACCAAGGTTACAAGAGATCACCACCAAAGGGCCTAAGTATCAAGGCTTCATTTTTTTGTTGTGCATTACTTCAATACTAGTGTTTTGCATAAGTATGAAGTTGCCAGCTTGGAAATTGTAGTTGCAAATTGTAGTGGCATGCTCTGCTTCAAAGCAAATGGTGGCTAAGCAGCAAGCACTAAGAACATTGTTGTGAAGGTGGTTGAGGTCCTTTTGGTGACATTGAAGGTCAATTGCTTGGCAGGCTTTGAGGTTGGTTGTCAACAAGAACAAGTTCGGTGGCAGTTGCAGGCATGTCACTTCAACTATGTTGGCAGGCAGCAGAGGATGAGTACCAGTTGTCATGTAGTAAGGGGAGCAACCCATTTGCTTGCAAATTGTAATATGTTCTGACCAAAAGACTGAGTAAGTAGCTGTACTCCACCTAGACTGATCACTGTCAACTGCTTTGAAGAGGGCTTGGCAAACATCAAAATGAGGTTGCTCAACAATACTGTTAGCATGCTTATTGTAACCTGAGATCCAAATATGATGCAAGTTGTACTTCTTCACTAAGTAGATAACAGCTTTTGCTAATAAAAGTCACTAATGGCTGGAGAGGCTGAAACTCTACAAGAGGGAGTAATCAACATGAAGCTGAAGAGACTCGGTGAAGGAGTGGCAGTGGCAGCTGGACTTGGTGAAGGAAACCATGCAAGTGATTGATCCAGTCTTCATAAACAGAGTTGTTGCTATTGTTGGGAAGGGGGTCACTAGGCTGAAGCAGTCATCACAAAAGACCATCAGGGCCATGGAAGGTTCCTTTGATGTGAACTAGCTCAAAGTGGAACATCAATATTACCATGATCCAATGGTTCATGCTAGTGGAAGGCTGGATGTTGGGGTTCTGTAAAATACCCTTGATATAGTGAGTGTCAACTTTGATGATGAGGTTCCTAATGCCAATGAGGTACATTAGCAAAGCCTGAAGCACTCAATAAGGGCCATATAGTTCCAACTTGGGCTGACTGAATCTAGCCTCTCTGTCATTAAGCATAATCAACCTGAAGCAGTTGTAGTGGCATTCTTTGTGGTTGTCACTAGTGCACTGGCAAAGGTAGTAACCAACAGCAATATATGACATGTCAACTGCTAAGATGATGGGGTCAGGTGATTCATAATCAATTGGAACTAATGGCTTAGCAAATTGTAAAGCTTTAATGAGGTCCTGCTGAGCATTGATCTGGTCTGGGCCAAATTTGAAAGGAATGCCTACACAGGTGAGTTTTGTTAAGGTGTTGGCACACTGAGCAAAATTCTTGATGAAAATCCTAAGAACCCCAACTGTACCCAGAAAGGCTCAGACTTCTGATAGCAACTTGCAAGGACCCCAGTGCTCAAGTAGGGCTAAGCAACTTTTGTCAGGTATTTGACTGCTAGCTGTACAAACATGGCCAAGTATCTTGAAGGTCAGGGTGCATAAAACAAGTTTGTGACTAGAGAAGGTACCGCTGCAATGCTTCATTCACTGGAGAATTCAGTTGAGAAGTTCAAAGAACTTCCATAGTGCTAAGCAAATGTTTGGGTTAGCAGGTTTACCATTAACAATCTTCCAGTCCTTGGGTCCTTTAGTGCCAATGTTGTTGATAAAACTGAGTACATTGTGGGGGATCTCTGGCTGCAATATGAAGGTAATGTCATTGTGAAATATCAGCACAGAGTTGGTCCAACCCATTGGCAAGGTTACTAAGTGAAGTGCACCAAAAGGAGTCTGAAATGTTGTTAAGTCATGTGAAGCTGGGTCAATAAGTTGCTTGTCATAGCCAACATAGAGGTCAAGGGTGGTGCCACAAATGCATCCAGCAAAAGATTCAGCAACATGATCTGGGAATGGTGGTACTCTGGAATGGTGAATGGTGACATGGTTTAGCAGCTCTAGACTGTGTACAATCCTGAGCTTACCATTCTTCCTGAGGACACAAAACCATCACAAGCAATAAGCAGAGTTTGAAGGCTTGTAGATGCCAGCCTTGATCTTGTTGCAAATGATTTCACATACTTCCTTTTCTAGGCCTGGGAGTATGTGGCAATTGTGCTGAACCCAAGGTACATGGGGAATTGTCAGTATGCACATACTGGCAGAAAGAAGTCAGGGCACAAACTTCCTTGTTCAGAGTCCTCCTAAGTGAAAGCCTTTCATTGCTTGGTGACAATGTTGACAAGAATGTTGATTTCATTGCTAGTGAGAAAGCCTGTGTTGTGGTCTTTGACAAATTTTGCTTGTTGTTCACTAGTGAATCACTGCATTGGCACAAATGGCAGTGGATTTGGGTTGAGTGCTGGCATTGTTGCTAGTGAGTTGCCAATAATATGTTGCTTGATTTGAAAGTCTTTGCTAACATGGCTGGCAACAGGTTTGGTCTTTATAGCAATGGGCTTGTACTTCTTCTGTGCCTGGACACCTTTTTGCTTAGCAGGTTTGTTAGCAACAAACTGAGCAGGAAAGGGGGTGTTAACATAGATGGTAGTAATGTCTGTAGCAATGGGCAAAGTCTGTCCAAGAATCAAAGGGTTAGGAGTATCAGTAGAAACAAGATATGAACATGGAGGTAGCAAAAAATCAGAAAGGTTGCTAGCAGTAGCATAAAGATAAACTAAGGCAGGGTTTGTCTGTGTGGTAGAATCAGTAAGTACAATGTCTTTGTCCAAATCACAAGAAGCTATACAAGTCACTAGACCAGTTGTATGATCATAGCTGATAATGACTGCTGTTTCACTATCATTGTCATTAATGTCTTTGGCAATGAAAGCAGTGGAGTGCTTCTGTTCCAAAGTGAATGTTTTGGTGATTGTTTCTTTTTGATTTGCCATGTGGAAATGTTGGTATTGTTTGTTGCATGCTAGTGTTTGGATCCATGATAGTTATGGTGGTCTTGACATCACTAAGCATGTTGACCACACTCTGAGTTAAAACATCAAAGGGGCATCTGAGGAGAATGTCATAAGCAGGGGACCGTAAAACATGGATTTGCAAGTAACCTGCTATGTTGCCAATAGTGCAAGGAATGTTGTTGGCAAGTCCTAGCAATCAATCCATTGTGCTGTTAGCACTCTGCATGCTCAAAACAATGTTGGGGTCATAAGATAAACCAAGGTTGCTAGCAATTCTGGCAGACATCAAAATAATTTGTGAGCCACTGTTGGTGATACACTATACTTCTTCTTTATTGTCAATCAGCATTATAACAGAATAAAGCAAATGTGAATTCTTAGTGACAGTGAGCACCATGGGCTCTTCTCCAAGGGGTAGTGAATCAGTATAAGCTTCAACTGGGTCAACAGATGTGAGAGGAGCTTTATCTGATGTAAGTCCATTAGCAGTAGAAGAGTTGGATCCTAGCAAAAACTGGGGTTCTTCAATAGCAAAAGTCAGCAAAATATCTTCAAAAATATTGCTAGGGTACTGTACTGCATTAGTGCTAGCTCCTACAAGTTGCTTAGGCATAATGGCTGTCCTGAATTGATTCCTGATGTCCTGTGATACTAAGCAAAGCTTGCCAACTGAACTGTGATGGGCAGTTGGTCATTAGTGACAGGATGTTCAGGTGCTTTGCCTTTGTCTGCAGGCTTAGCAGCAGGAACTGAAGTAGAATCAGAAGGGGAAGAAGCTGTTGGAGTGTCGCTAGTCAGTGTCACCTTGGGGGTATTGTTTGCTAGTCGATATGCTGCATGGAGGACTTGTATGTGTCACGACCCGTTCCCCGAAACCCCGCACATCGTTCATCAAACCCCCGAACCCCCAAAAGGACCCCCAAACGCTCCGCCAAACTTCCGCCCATGCCCTGCGCCTACTTCGGCTAACTCCGACGCCCCCCCCAGCTAACTCCGACGGCCCCCTGGCCAACTTCGGTGCCTGCCCCGCAGCCACTGACACTTACCCTGGGCTTCCCGAACCCCGAGAACCACCCCCGCTGTTCCCGATCTTCGCCCCCCATCATGAACTCAACACCCTGCTTCCTCCGACCTATTCCGGAGTATCACGACGACCTCGGGGCAACCCGCGTTCTCAAATGATCCCATCAACGTATCAGCGGGGCACGATCTCCGATCACAACCAACACCCGCCCACTCCGTCAAGCCCCGCCAAGCCCCGCCGCCACAGCCGACGTACCCCGAAGTCCTCCGGTAGTCAGTATATAAGTCATCGAGTAGCTCTTCGTACTCTAGTCTTGATATTGCTTAACGTTACCTATGGTCTGATTGTTTCCTTTTCGTGTTTCATGTTTCGTGTTCCGTGTCTCGTTCTCCAGTCTCCCGGTCTTATCTCAGTCTCCCGGTCTTATCTCAGTCTCCCGGTCTTGTCTTGTCTCCATTTCGTTATCATTCTCGTTATTGTTTCGTATCTCCACTCGAATCTACTCCTGTTCCATATCGTCTCGTCCGACGCTGTCTCGGTGACTCCGTCAGACCATTGTGCCCAAGTCTTCATCATCCCTAACGACCTCATGAACTCCGCGATTACGATTACGAACCCCGACACTCCTTTACCAGGTCCGAACCTCACTCTTCGCTCGGTCCCGGACTCCATCAGCTCCAAATGATCTCCCATCAAACCTCGGCTCCGTCCCCATTGATCACACAGCCACCTACTCCCTTGCTTCCGCAAATCTCCCGTACGGCCTTCTGCCTGAACCCCGCCAAGACCGTCTTGTTTCCCCACAATCTGACTTCTCCGGACCTTCCCGGATCTGTCTGGATCACATCTCCCCAACTACCCGCGCAACCCACCCGGACCCGGAACGTCTTCGAGTGTTCGGTTACCAATGCAGGGGAATCACACCCGCCTAGTAAGGACTCGCCCAGTGCAGCTGAGCCCCCGGGGTCAGCGGAACCTGACAGTATGCTGTCAAACTTTTCACCAGGTCATCTGAGTGCAAAGAGTTCTCATTCCAAAGTCTTGATCCATTCTTCCTTGCTTATCACTTGGCCCATAGTGACATCCTGTTGCATTATCTTGTGAATTAGCAACTGCTGCATTGCCACTTGCTCTGGGTCAGGGTTAGCATTTCAAGAGAGTCTGCCAGTAATGATTTGTCCTGGGTTGAGCCTGTGCCATTCCTCAATATGTTTCATGTAAAACTGCTTGCTGAAATAGTTGGGTATCATAGCACCAGACAGTAAAATGATTTTCCCTTCAGTGTTACAATGGATCTTACCCTGTCAGATCATATGTTCCATCTTAATACAAGTGCTGCAAACCATAGTATGACCTGTTTCACCACAGAAGTGGCATGTGCTGTTGGCAAACTGTTGATGAGGCTGAGCATTGTTGTTGGTCAAAAGAGCTTCCAGACATTCCAAGGCACTGACAATTGCTGTGGTGGTCACTAATTCAAGGGTCTCTTGCTTAAGCATAGGCAACAATGGCACTGGTGCATTAGCAATTGGTGACAACAAAGTAATACCACTGGTGCCATTGCTGGTCTTGGTTGTAGAGGTGTCCATGCCCTTTAAAACCCACTAGCACCTTTGAAAACTTGGTCAACATTATAAGGGTCCTCAGGATGGTGATCAGGGAGTGTGATTTTGAGCCAGTGCACAATTTTGGACCATAGTGATGTGGGAATACCTTGCTGGAATAAGCAACATTCTTCATTGTGGTAGAGTTTGCTGTTAGTGAGTAACCATCTAGCAATATGTTGGAAATCCCAGTAGTAGTCAGAGAACCTGTCCAAAGTTGCTAAGCCACTGTTGAAGGTCTGGTTGACAAGTCATTTGAGGTCACCAAGGTTATAATGGGTGCTAGCATCAGTGCCAGGGTACAGCCTGAGCACTGCTGCCTTCCATCTCTGGTACATGTAAGGTTAAGGTGTGTTGTTGCCAATTGTAACATTGTCACCAAATTCCAGTAAGCCAAGCCAAGTGTCACGACCTGTCCCCCGGACCCCCGCACCTCGTCCAGCAACCTCCTGTTCCCCAAAACCCCTGACGCTCCACCAAACTTCCGCCCATGCCCTGTGCCTATTTTGATTAGCCCCGACACAACCTCGGCTAACTCCGACACCTCCCTGGCTAACTCCGACAGCCCCCTGGCCAACTTCAACGCCTTCCCTGCAGCCACTGACACTTACCCTGGATCTCCCGAACCCCGAGAACCACCCCTGCTGTTCCCGATCTTCGCCACCCATCATCAACTCAACACCCTGGCTCCTCTGACCCATTCCGGAGTGTCACAACAACCTTGGGGCGACCCGCATTCCCAAATGATCCCATCAACATATCAATGCAGCCTGACCCTTGATCACAACCGACACCTGCCAACTCCGTCAAGCTCCGCCAAGCCCCGCCGCCACAGCTGACATACTCCGAAGTTCTCCAGTAGTCAGTATATAAGATGTTGAGTAGCTCTTCATACTCTAGTCTTGATATTACCTACCTACCTATTGCTTAACATTACCTATGGTCTGATTGTTTCCTTCTTGTGTTTTGTGTTTCATGTTTTGTGTTTTGTGTTTCGTTTTCCTTACTCTCAGTCTCCCAGTCTTATCTCAGTCTCCCGGTCTTGTCTTGTCTCCATTTCATTATCATTCTCGTCCTCGTTTCGTATCTCCACTCGAATCTACTCTTGTTCCATATCGACTCCATTTCATTTTGTCCGACGCTGTCTTGGTGACTCCGTCCAACCATTGTGCCCAAGTCTTCCTCAACCTTAACGACCTCACAAACCCTGTGATTACAATTACGAACCCTGACACTCTTTCACCAGATCCGAACCTCGCTCTTCACTCAGTTCTAGACTCCATCAACCCCAATTGATCTTCCATCAAACCCCGGCTCCACTCCCATTGATTGCATAGCCTCCTACCCCTTTGCGTCCGCAAATCTCCCATATGGTCTTCTGCCTGAACCCTGCCAAGCCTGTCCCGTTTCCTCACAATCCGACTTCCCCGGACCTCCCCGGACCTGTTCGGATCACACCCCACCGACTATCTGCACAAGCAGTCAGTGTCCAGAACACCTTCGAGTGTCCGGTTGCCCATGCAAGGGGATCATGCCTGCCTAGTAAGGACTCGCCCAGTGCAGCTGAGCCCCCGGGGTCAGCGGAACCTGACACCAAGTTTCTGCTGTGTCATAAGAGACATATCTAGCTGTGTATTCCTTCTTTTGAGTATCATTGGTAATGCCACAGTCAGCAAAGAGATATTCCAATTCCTTGAAATATTGGGGGAGCCCCACTAATCCCCAACTCATGCCCCATGTCTCAAGGGTCTCAATGCTAAAGCAGGGGGTGATGTCACAACCCACTATCTGAACCCCCAGACCTTGTTTCCAGTCACCTTGCTCCCCTAGAGTTCCCCCCCAATACCCCCTTGAACTCTCCTGACCTTTGTCCACCCATGGCACCCACCCTGGCTAACTCCAACACTTCTTTGGCAAACCCTGACAGCCCCCTGGCTAACTCCAAAGTGTTTCCCTATGGACCTTGACACTTCCCCTTCCCCTCTTGAGCCCCTGGAACCCTCCCCCACTGTTCCTGACACTGGTGTATGTCACTGGATTGTCACTCTGACTTACCTGACCAGCTCCAGAGCATTATGAGAACCCTGGGGTGGCCCATGTTCCTATCTGATCCCATCAATATATTGCTGTGGCCTGCTCACTGATTGTAACCAACACCTGTTGACTCTGCATGACCCCAACAAGCCCTGCCACCAGACCCACCATCCCCAGAGCTGCCCCAGTAGTTAGTATATAAGTCATAGAGTAACATTCCATACTCTAGTCTTGATATTGCTTTACTTAGTTACCTGTGTCTCATGTTTCCTTCTGTTATGTTTCCTGGTCTCATCTCTGTTTCTATCTTTAGTCTTGAATCTATCTCTTTTTCAGTTCTGTCTCATCTTGTCTTGTCCACCTCTGTTTCCTTTATTGTTCCTAAGTTCCTTTCAACTCTGATGTCATTACAAACTCTGTGCACATGCTACAACCCTTCAAACATTCATATGATAACTCTGGACCTCACCCTATGCTTGGCCCCAGAACCCATCACACTTAATTGATCCCCCATCAAACTCTGGCTCCACTCCCATCACTTGTGAAGCCTCTGCTTACCCCGCAGCCCACACACTTGCTTATGGACTTGTACCTGATGTGCACTCAAGCCCAACATTTAATATACTTGGTCTTAGACTTCCACAGACCACCCCAGACTTGCTCAGACCACTCCCCCTAGCTTCCCCTCACAAGCATCCAAGGTACAAACCATCCCCAGAGCACTAGGTTATAAGTGCAGGACATCACATCTGCCTAGTAAGGACTTGCCCAGTTGCTCCTGTGGTCAGCAGAACCTGACAAGATCCTTCTTGATCTGGTCTTGTAACACTGACCATGGGCATTCAAGTTTTCATGTACTTCTTCTTCCCAGGCTTCCAAAGAGTCCTCCTCCTCTTGAGGTCTGTCACTATCAAACTGCAGAGGTGGAGTAATGGATTCCCCTCAGAC